>CAJNDV010037030.1:11664-22179 GCA_905221635.1 Symbiodinium sp. CCMP2456 | reverse complement strand
CCCCCCCCCCCCCCCCAAACTCCTCTGCCGAACTTTATGGCTTTGGTGGGTGTTGGTGCCCCATGTAAGTTTCAAGGCATTTGCAAGATTCCAAAACGTTTTGCAAAGGTTTCGAAGGGTTTATAAGCCAACAAGAGAAGCCCAAAACTTTTGGCTACGGATGAAGCTGGCAGAAAGAGTTCTGTGGCAGGTTTTAAAGGGCTTCAATAGGGCTAGACAACCCGTTCCCCCACCCCCCAAAAGTCATGAACTTCCGAAAAGCTGCCACCTGAAGACCCCGACGAACTGAAGATCAAGACAAATCCCCAAAGCCTAATGTAGGTGCTTTAATAATTAGAATAGGGTTTTGGGGGTATATTATATTATACCTATTCTTTAAGGAACCCCCCCCGCCCCCCCCCCAAATAGTATAGGTAACTATTTAAGGCCCCTATATTAAATGACCTGCATCCACGTTGCCATACTTGCCGGCCTCTCGAATCGCTAGTTCTGAGGGCATCAGCTGCGCCAGCTTCTTCGGGGGCTTGCAGATCCGCAATGTTGGCAGCATGGCGTCGAGGGCTTCAAGAGGGTCCTGGTTTGATTGTACCATTGCTAGACCATTACTTTAGCTGCCGCTGGGCTGTGTATGGGGGTTCGTTGCGGGCTGGTATGGGGTTAAGCTGACCTGGGCTGCGTATCTGACGATACAACGCATATTCCGGGGGGCGTTGAAATACCAGGTTGGGGACCTGGTTCCGTTCAGCCTGCCACGGAGCCGACATGGGCCAAAAGGGCACAGTTTGCAAACCCATCCGTTTCCAATTCAACGATCATTCTGATGCGGATGGTGAAACTGCAGCCTCCGAGACGACCTGAACCATGCTTTCAAGGCTGCATACCTCTCCACCCTGAAGCTGAGCTGTGGCTCTCGCTCAACCACATGTAAGAATAGCTCCAGGTGGTAGACATACTGATTATCATACACAATGACAGTATACCGCCTCAGCATCCACATGCATACGGATAACAATATATAGATACATACATATGTAAACCTACCCATTATGGCCCACAAGGTCGTGCGCCCCTAGCAGACGATAAAGCTGAGGAGCTGCTCGAATGTCGGGATGGACAAGATCAGAGTCGGAAGCTGGGTTCAGGGTTTAGGGGCAGTACAGGGACCACGTTGTACGGCTACTCTGCATTGCTGATCCCTTCTATGCCAGCCTCTGCAGCGGCTAATCGCACACGAAGCGCCTGCGTGGGGCGACGTATCCTATGACTTATGATCATAAACGCCTCAGAGGACACCACTTCTGCCTACGACGACACCATTTCTATGCGGACACCCTGAATCCCACAAGTTTGAACGCCCTGAAGCCTGAACCCTAATCAATGCAGAGCAGTCTGGAGAGGCCTGGGGAATTTTGATTAGAGCCGGAATCCGGGCTTGCAAGCCTCCAATCCCAACACTAGCTCGCAGTTCAAAACCTCCTTTGTCCGGTCACAATATCAACGCCTTGGATATAGAAGGCCTGCAATAGTTTATCAATCGAGAATGCAGGAGCAAGAGGCTTTAGTGCTGCCTGCGGATGTGTCCATGTTCCGGGCTTTAAACTCCCTACCTACCAACCCAAACCTTACAAACCCTAAACCTCCCTAAACCCTAGACCCTAAACCTCCCTAAACCCTAAACCCGAAACCTCTGACTGTATGGGTTTCTTCCAGACGGTACGGACACCTATGTTTCTGCAGATTTTCACCGTTGGGGGCCGCTCTAACCCTCCCACCGAAACAAGGAGTTGATAGGGTTGAGGGTTAGCGTTAACAGGATCTCCCTGCCATGAACCTTTGAAGGCTCAGAGTTTCGTGTGATCGGGGTCATATAGTGTTTGGGATTAGACATTCCCAACGCCCGGTGTTCGCAAAGCCGTGCAACCAAAAGGCCATGGAACCATGCTGTGGAGAGCGATGCAGCAGGAAACCCGAAACCTCAAACCACATGTCCCAACCCTAAACCCTGAACCCTAAAAACTAAACCCTAAACCCTACACCCCACAGTGAAGTGCCAGAATTCCGGATTCTACAAACCATGTTCCTCTAAACCGACGAAAACTCCGCAAAGCCCAGAAATACGAAACGCCGAGGCATTCAAGCAGTGAGGTCACGGCTTTTGCTTCACATGCAGCGGGGATGCCCCGGCGAATTCATGTCCAAACTTGCACCAAGGCTCTCGAAAGGCTCGAATGAAAGAATGTAAGGGCCTTTCGTACTTGGAACAGGGTTTTGGGGTATATTATACCATAATTACCATAATCATAACAAGGCACCCCCCCAAAATACTATTGGTAATTATTTAGGCCCCCCATATTAGGGTTTGTAGGCTATGGTTTGGAGATTCGGCTTTTGGAATTGGTAGGATTCCATACATATTCCTGGCGTGGATTGCACGGAACTACTCTATGTTGGTAATTTAGGGCTTGCACCATGCAAGGGCTGCACGTCAAGAATTGCTACACACATGCTTGGCTTATACGGGCCTGTTTTCCGTTAATCTTGGCTTTTCAGTAGGATATCTCAGTCACTCTCGACGGACGAGGCATGAAACCCTACACCCTAAACCCTAAACCTAATACCTAAACCTGAAGGCCCTGCAAGCCCCCGAACCCTAATACCTCAGCGCTAAAGAGCACCACCCTACACCCTGACACACTAAAACAAACATGGACCCATGAGTGGACCTATGGGTCGTTCTAAAAGGCCTCTGGTCGTAGGAGAGCCTTCTGGATCGGGATAGCTGCATTCCTTGCCTGTGCATTTGGGGAAAAGCGTGCATCCTAAAGCTCCTAAAGCTACTGCCGTGAGAGGCCTGCGCCACTCAGGTTGGCGTCCATTAACTCCTGCAGGGCCCGCTGTATGTCTGTAGATTGTGACGAGATAGAGCGGTTTGCGGAAAGACACGACCAGACGTCAAAAAGCCTGAAGAAAGGCCGAACCCACTATCGGTGTTTTTTTGGCTTCGGGAAGTTAGCTTGGCTTTAGAGACTCATTGCAGATGGACAGCAACTCCGCAAGCAGGGGTTTGAGGATAAGAAGATTTGGGTTTTGAGGAGATCCATTTCATCTACTATAGGAGCCGTAGTAATTACCTCCACTATTTTTGAGGTTCCTTGTAATGACTATAGTATAGTATACCCCCAAACCCTATTCTAATTATTTATGTAGGCCCCTAAACCCCCTATAGTAGCCCTTATAGTACCCCTTTTAAGGAACCCCCTTTAAAGGAACCCTATTCTAACTATCTATGTAGGCCCCTCCCTTATAGTAGCCCTTACAGTAACCCTTTTAAGGAACCCCCTTTAAAGGAACACTATTCTACCTATTTATGTAGGCCCCTAAACCCCTTATAGTAGCCCTTATAGTACCCCTTTTAAGGAACCCCCTTTAAAGGAACCCTATTCTAACTATCTATGTACGCCCCTCCCTTATAGTAGCCCTTACAGTAACCCTTTTAAGGAACCCCCTTTAAAGGAACCCTATTCTAACTATCTATGTAGGCCCCTTCTTGTCGGCTCCAGGTTCCCGGTGTCGGCTCCGGGTCGCGGGGGTTCCCAGAGCCGGCTCCGGGTTCCGTTTGCGGTCTTTCCGAGAAAGGATTCAGGGTGTCGGGCTTAGGGCTTGGTGATTTAGGGGTTAAGGGCTTAGGGTTTAGGGGTTTAGGTTTAGGGGTTCCGGGTTTAGGGTTTAGGGGGTTCGGGGTTGGGGGTGTTCCGGGTGACTCGAGACCAGAAAGGCGCATATTATCTTCTTACACCATGTACTCCAAAGCCCGCGATGTTACACCTCCCTGCTCCTGCACCCTGTATCAGGGCCGGTGATTTGCGAGGATGGCTTTGGCCCTCGTGGAATCCTCCCAAATTCAGAGGCGCAATGTTTGGGGTAGAGGATTTCGGGTTTAAGATCTACAACCGAAACCCCAAGCCCTAAGCCCGAAACTCTGACAAGGCTTAGCTTCACGGGTTCGGGGGGCCCAGGGTTCAGAGGTTGAGACTCTAGACACTACAGGGCTTATTGGCGTCAGATGGTGGGTTTTCTGAAGGCTGTTTGAGTGTAGGATCAGCGGCCAAGGCAGCAGATCCGGTGTGACGCCAGGTCTTACAAGGCCACAATCTAGTCGCCTCGCAACCTTCAACCCTAAACCCTACCCTAAACCCTAAACCCTATATACATCGAACTTGCAGAGCAAGGAGCCATACCTCGATATCTGCTCCGTGGTTGTAGGGCCCGAAACCCTAAAGCCTAAACTCCTAAGCTCCTAAACCCTCCTTGGGAGCCCTGGAGTCAGTGCAAAGTGAGGGGCTCAGGCTTTCACAGGCAAGTGGTGGGCCTGAACCCTGGCACTCCAGGCCCTTACAGTCATTTTCAGATTTTGGCTTCTTCGAACTCTGAAAGCGAATGCTACCGGGGGGGCCGACAGCTCTACGAAAATGTACCACCCAAGCGCTACTGTAGTTCTTCATGACCCTGATCTACACAAGCTTCATCCAGAGATTGGAGGTTTTCAGTACAACCCAAAGGTTGGAGGATTTCAGTACAACCTTCACAGAACCCCAAAACCGTACGAAACCATGCAAGCAAGCCATCAAAGATCCTTGCATACCTGTAGGAACTCTGGGTGTTGCGAGGGCCAGGGCAGAGTAGCACTACATTGAAACGTCGAAACCTCAGTAAACCCTCAAATGCAGCCACACTGAACAGCAACAACCCTCAACATCCTAAACCCTCAACCCCAAGAGATCCTCTAAACCGCTTTAAACCCCTAGCCAATAACACCTGCATTCACCTCTTTCTGACTGAAGCCCTGACACGGAACCTGAATGCTTTTCGTGCGAGCTTTGATGCGGAGAGCTTTTCATCACAGTTTAGCTACCAGTATTTAGTTTTATGTCTTAACTCCTACAATAGTTCCTATTTGCGATAGCTACTAGTTGATATGAGGTTTCAATTTCGAATAAGATGTGGGCCCCATTATGTTATTTATGTTCGAAACTCGATGCGGAGTCTCGCCTCACCCTTCTCCTCGAGACGGCTTTGCTGAGCGCAAACACCTTGGCCCACCCAAGATGTCGCTACTTAGGAGAATGTTACCTAGAACCTTATGGGTCTAAGTACCTAATAGGGCATCGAAGCTGCGACTCCTCATTCACAGAACTGCGCCACCATGTTCTGCAAACCCAGACTCCCGTGCTTTGAACCCTAAACCCTAAACTAGAACCCTAAACCTGAACTAGAACCCTAAACCCTAAACTAGAACCCTAAACCTGAACTAGAACCCTAAACCCTAAACTAGAACCCTAAACCCTACACTAGGGTTTAGGGTTTAGGGTTCAGGGTTTGGGGCCCCTGGGACCCGAAGACTCCCTCTCCCACCTTGAGACTCCCGAGCCCGCAAGTAGATCCCAAACCCAACCCTGCCTCAGGTTACCACAGAACCCCAAATCAGAAACTCCATAAAGAAAGCAAGCTACCTATGGTCTCCAGTGCAGTTCCCTTTTTTTGGTTTATCCAATTCTATATTAAGGATCCAACACGGTAACCCCAAACAGGAACTACAAGGGAGACTATAAGTAAACCCTAAACCCTAAGTCCTGTCTGCAACCCAAAACTCAAACACCAAAAGAACCATGTCTCTACCTCTTCTATAGTTTAGGGGTGTGGAATGACTAAACCCCAAACCCCAAGCGCGAAACCCTACTGTTCCCCTAAACCCTAAACCCGAAGTTACAAGCCCTAGACCCTAAACCCCAAGCCTTAAACCCAAAGCCTTAAGCCGTAAGCACTGAACCCCGAAGCAATAAACCCTAAACCCTAAGCCCTGCCCCAAGCCCTAAACCCTAAACCTAAACGCAAAGCCCTAAGCCCCAAACCCGAAGCCCCAAACCCTAAACGGTAAGCCCTAAACCCTAAACCCAAAGCCCCAAGCAAACCCGGGGCTGCGGCGCTGCTTCGCCTCTACATTGGAGGGCTCCACCTGGAGGACCTTGGAGGAAGGAGGGGGGGGGGGGTTGGTAAAGACGCCTGAAGAATGGCCCTTCGAGGTTGAGGGCTTTAGGGGTTTAGGGGTCTAGCGGTTTTGAGTTTAGGGGTTAAGGCTTTCAGGGCTTTGGGTTTAGAGTTTTCGGGGTTTTGAGTTTAGGGGTTTGGGGTTTAGGAGTCTGTAAGAGCGTGCCTCCATGATGAGGGTTTCGGGTTTGATAGGGGTCAGACTGATTGGAAGAGGTCTGTGGTGAATTGAAAAGCCCCGAAGAAGACGGACCATCAGAAGATGCACGGCGGAAGAAACTTGGGATGTTCTGCCTGAACAAGTCTTATCATACATTGTATGCTCAAGACTATGGACGCTCAGCACACTTCCGACTTCTCCTGATACTGACCGCTGCCCTTTCTTCGCAACTGAGAGCTCAGGCGGTCGCAAATCCCAGTCTACCGATCGACTGGCTCATCTAAGGCTGCATGAACATGCAGTTCGAACAGGCTAAACATAGAAGTTTGCTCAGGCAGGATCACCAGGCAAGGCAAACTTTACATGAAGCGTCATGAACCGACGCGCGAATCTTGCCTATAAGGGCCTACGACTTTACATGTGGATCGGACTCTGCCGACCAGCCTGTACTTTGGGCCACATCTCAAGCCTTCATTTTGTGGCGAGAGCCGCAGTGGAGGCGGTTCCATTCTGCCTGTTTGGGTCGACGCGGCATCCAGGAGGCCGGGCAAAGGACTGAGGGTGTGATGAGGTTACCGCACGGCTCTGTGAGAGTACGGAAAGGGCACGAAAAGGTTGCTATAAGCGTTACTTTCCCAAAGGATCCTAGGTGCCTATTTAGTAGCATGCAGGGCTTCTAGAATAGAAATTGCTATTGTGGCTTGGGCAAGTTTCCCCCATAGTCTTAGGAGTACTTAGGACCCTTCGGGTTTAACGACACTGTACAAGGTTAACTATGCGTCGGGGAACAGTGCCGGCATTGGCATGCAGACACCAACCTGCGTGATCGAGAACCCAATTTTGCCAGCAGATGACCAGGAAACGGAGAAGGAAGGACTATGTAAGCCCTAGCTTAAGCTACCAAAACCAACCTTTTTGTAGGATCCCTCCTAAAAGGACTGCAGGCTCATCCCGAACCTCGACTTGATCCAAACATACATCGCCCTGATCTCCAACTCCGGGAAACCACGAATTCTTGATCGGCTTTACAAGAAAGACTGCTGTAAAGCCAAGGGTGCCTGTCAGCAACTGTAGGAAGGGTTGCGTCATCAAGAGCTAAGCAGGGGGTAAGGTTGGCAATGCGAACTGCCTTGGTTTGCCTACGGGACACAACAGAATGCTGCAAACTTGGGTGTGGCTGCCTGGCCAGCAGCTGGTGAAAGCGACAATTGACACTATGCCCATCATGCACAATACAAGCCGTGAAGGACCGCGCGTGGCAGGATCCCATATAGCAAACCCACGAAGAACAAGCGCTTGCTTTCAAGGGACAGCTGCATGAGTCCTGTACTTACACGAAGCTTGTATGAAATCTTGAAAAATTCTCCTGAGACGGGGGCCTAACCAGCGGGAACAGAGACTTAGGCAGGGAGTATGAAATCACCAGCTGATCGGCTGTAAACACCCGAGATCCCATCGTCTAGTCTCGGCCTCTCTGTTTTGTTTTTGGAGGTCGTCAAGATGAGGGACAACCTGAGTCGGGCTTGGGGCGACAAGATCTGAATGGGGAGGGGGCTGGGTTTAGGGCTTAGGGTTTGTTTTCATGTGTGATCCGACTGTCTGGAGTATCCCATGGTGGCGGTCAGGTGGTGATGACGGTATGGATGGCACCTACGAGTCTTGAGGCTCATGATGCTTCCCTCGCCTATCGGTGGGGATTCCTGGGCCTACGAACACTGCAATGATGTCACCCTTATTTTGAATCCAAAATGCTGTGGGGATTCGCGAACATTCTGTTGCCTGTCACCCGGAAAGTTTTGTGGCGCGCAATTCTGCTAAACATCGGACACTCCGCCTGAAGTTCTCTGGCTGTGTATAGATGCTTCCGTGTTTTGGCAACACCCGTGCGAGGCGCAACATGCAGCCGAAACGCCGTGAACGGGTGTACGGAACAGACACTGAACCTGTGATTGTAGGCTATGCGACAAGAAACCGTCACGCGCTCAAGGCTCAAATCAAGAAACTGTCCATGAACCTACGGTAGTCGTCAATCGTGCCGCGGTTTGCGTACTACACCTACAGCTGGAGAGAGCCCTAAACCCTGCAGTAGACCTCTGTCCAGTGCAAGCTGGAGGCGTCCAAAACAAGGCGACAAAGTTCGAGAACAGCACTCCTTGCAGCGTGCAGGCGTGTAGCCTACAATTGGCCACCGCAGGGGTGCCAATGCTTGATGGCGTCTTCCACAACAGCAGGGGTCTTCCAGCGGAGGAAGCTGACATTTGGACACGATGAAATAAAAACTAAGCCCCAGTTCTCGTATGATCTCGATCCTCTAAACCGGCTAAGAAAACTGGAGCCCCTAGATTGGCGGAGCGCCCGAAAGAAGCTCTATGCAAACATCGTATCAAAGCCTACCGGACCCTGTGAAACCTTCTACGGCTTGTGAAAGGCCCTGCTGGGTGGTTCCGTTGGGTCTCGTCTTGGACAGTTCATGGTGCAGGAGGCATTTCCTAGTCGGGCGCACAATTTGGGGATTTGGGGATATTTAGATTTGTGGTGGGGGGTGGCAGGAACTGACATAAGAAACCTGTCGGCTCGATTCAGGCATTCCGCGTTTAGGGCTTCAAAGCGAACGTTTGGCTGAGACAAGAGTTGGTTGCAAGTTTAGCAGGGCTGCCGACTACCGGGTTGGGGTTTGGGGTTTATAGGGTTTCAGGTTGTTGGGTAGGGTTCAGGGTTCAGAATTTAGAATTTAGGTAGGGCTTATAGGGTCTATACGGTTATGTTGCTTGAGGGCCTAACGTGGCTGCAAGAATCAGAACATCAAATCAAACCTTTCGCACGTGTGCGCCGATGCAACGAACACAATCCAGATCCTCCACCGGAAGTCAAATTGCTTATGCCCAGCAAACCGCGTGACACCACCGATCTCAGCAGCAAATTCAGACCAGGCGGCGGAATCGGGGCGGCACGAACTTGTATGCAAAGAGGTTGGCCGGGATCCACCTGAGAAGTACCGCTTCTTGGGGAGAGCTAAGAGCAGCCTAGGCTGCTTTCAGTTTTCAGTGTGGAGCTTGCGGATTTGTTCAGCCTTCTGAAAGACCCCAGACCGTGTGAAGCTCCTAAGCCCTTGCTCAGCATTCGGGTTCGGATGAAAATCAGAGTGATTAAATCCCAAAGTCGAAGATGGCCCATCGTGTTGAGCTTGCTACCGGGAGCCCCTGCAATCAAGGCTCCTGAGTCAAATGAGGCAACCTTACGAATCCTCATTAAGCCTAGGGCCTAGAAATCCTACAGATCAACAAATACCGCACACCCTAGACTCCAACTCCCGAGTGCATATGGGTAGTTCTCTCAATTGGGGTCCCTTTTAAGGTCCCTTCCATAAGGGTGCCGTACTAGATGGGGGACCAAAAATTCAAACGGGACCCTAATTTAGAGAACTACCCCTGTCGTACGGGTGCAAGCGCATTCACCACACGGAGGGGTTTCGGAGCCTGGCCTTCGAGCGCCGGCGCGGATTTGAACATCGTCTCGTGTTTTCGGATTGCAGGGGGAGTGGGCGTGCCACACGGTTGTGTGTGCGTGTGTCATGTACCGTGATCATTGTGCATGGATTATATGAAGGAATCGCAGTCATACACCAGAAATGCCATAAAGGCATTTAGGTTCGTGGTCCCGGGTGGAGGGGTTTGGCTTCAACCCCTCCCCATGGTTGCGAATTCGACCAAGCGGCACGGCCATGTTCTTTCTCTGCACGGTCCAGAACTTCTCGCAGATGCTGCGAAAAACGTCCTTATATGGCTCAGAAGTAGGCTTCGAAGATAGAGCTTGCCAAGGTGCTTGCTGAAGTGGCTATGCTTTCCCTACATCCTGCGAAGCTACGAAGCTGCAGTGCTGGACATGGCGACAAAGCCAAAGCCGAGGCCAAGATAGACCCGATACCCTAAACCCCAAGCCCTAAGCCCCGAGCCCGAAACCATAACACCCAAAACCCTAAACCCTAAAACCCGAAACCCCAAGCCCTCAGCCCTGAGCCCCATAAACCCCCAAGGCTGTCAAGAAGCAACGAGAAACCCTGAACACCGTGGAGCACCGTAAGTTGGGGTTTAGGGTTTAGGGTTTAGAGTTTAGGTTTTGGGGACCTCAATCTGCATGCCGCATCAATAATTTGCTCGGGAACCTGAGCCGTATCAAGACACACTCTCCGGAAGCCACACAAGCAAACCAGACAGACAGACAGACAGACAGACAGACAGACAGACAGACAGACAGACAGACAGACAGACAGACAGACAGACAGACAGACGGAGAGACGGAGAGACAGAGAG
>CAJNDV010037030.1:0-11224 GCA_905221635.1 Symbiodinium sp. CCMP2456 | reverse complement strand
GGGTTTCCGGTCTAGGGTTTAGGGGTCGAGCTATCTGATCCGCTCTTAGATCATGTATGTTGTGTTGGGCTTTATTTCTGCAGCACTTGCAGGGTGTTGGGTCATGCCAGTGTCTCGGTTTCTGCAAAACCTAAACCCTAAAGTCGCGTTCGCAGCATCGTTTGGAGACGCCCAGGCTCTGTGAAAGCATAGAAAGCTTCCGGCTTTGTTGGGGGCAGCAAACACAACAGCTCTGGCTGGTGGCACACTTCCGCAGGATATGGGATACCCTGAACCCTTAACCCTAATTTCTCTGATGTGGTTGCGCTTATGGTTCGACATTTTCCTGATGCTGTGATTCCGCAACGGAAATTCCCAGCACCGGGAAGTTCGGAATGTCTCACGCTTTGCTCCAGCACCTTCCAATGGGGTTTAGGGTTTAGGGTTGAGGGTCTAGGGTCCATTTGGCCATGAAGGCTCCATGAAAGTGAAGCACTGAGAGAAGCTGAATAGGAGTATTCGCATAATGCGAACCTTCAATTTGGCCCTAAAGGATATGATGCTACATGAAAGGACTCCTGTAGGAACTCCTAAACTCAAGAAGTTCTCGTTTCTTACCATGATTGCAACAACAATGATGCCCAGCAGCAGGTGTTGATGGTCGGCGCGAAGAAGGTCTGCAAGTCGCAGAAATGACATCAAATAAACAAAGCAAACAGGCCCTCGAAGGAATTTAATGGCGAGTTATAGTGGAGCTTAGCTTGTAAATCTCTGAATAAAGCCCATCCATCCTTGCATTGTCATGTAAAAAGCATTTCCCTGTGGTCCAGCACCTGGGCCAGGTACTAACACAAGAAAATGGATTGAACCAACCCGAGCAATTCGAAGCCAAAGCACCTGCTATTGCAGAGCCTTTCATGACTAGCACAAGCATTTTTTTGGGAGTTGTTGTATTGCTACATTGAGCCCATAAACAAGAGTACACCATTACCGTCCATTCAGACCTCTGTACGCAGCATTCTTGAGGAGCATTGACCCGAAACTCCACACCACATGGGCCCTAAGCTCGAAGCTCTAAAGGCTCCAAACGTTCAATTCTGCCCGAAACCCTAAGCCCAAGACCGCACCTCGAAATCGGAAATAATCCTATGACAACCCCATGGTGACCCCAAAGGAACCCTAAACCCTAAACCCATGGTGACCCGAGGGTAACCCCAAAGGAACCCTCATCCCCAAAGCCCTGCCTGCCCGCACGCTGTCTTCGCCAGCACCGTCCTCCACCAGCCCGAAGTTAGATGCATATTCACACGGTTTAGGGATTAGGGTTCATATGATATGATGTTGTACTATACTAAAGTGTACTATGTTATATTCTATGGCTAGAGATGCAAGTTTTCAGGGGTCCTTGTGCTCAGACTGCGACTTCTGCGGATCGATTCAACTCGGGGGTTCTTGGCGTGAAAGCACTGTTGTACTGAGGGGACTGAGGATCGTCCCGTATTTGCGGATAGCTCTGTTTTGGGGGTTTAGCGCAGTTTAGGGTGTATTAGAGTATAGGGCCCATCAAGTTTCCAGTGCAAATGCTCGTCCTATGCGAAGAGGTTCAGAAACGACCTTCAGTCTGAAACCGAACCCCGCACGAACAGTGTATAAGTATAACACTGGCCACAATGGTCCTGGCTACAATCACCGTCATCACCGCAGAGACGAAAAATGTAGAAACACATGACTGCCCAAGCGTGTATATAAGCCTTGTTTCACGACGCTGTCCCATCACTAATTTAAAGGAACATTATACAGGTGGGGAGTTTGGTATATAGGGCTTCTATAAGGCTTCTATAAGGTATATAGACCTTCTATAAGGCTCCTATAACGGTAACTACCCACCTGAAAATGTCCTAGACTAACTCCGAACAGCAAACTAGCCCTGGTTGTCGCCCAACTGTAGAACTTTACATGGAGCCCCCAACGGGGCCCCCATAACCCCACCCAAACCCCAAACACCTAAACCCCAAACCCCTACACCCTAAACACCTAGACCCTAAAACCTAAAACCCCCCTAAACAAAGAAACCCTAAACCCCAAAACACCTAGAAACCCCTAAAGCCAAAAAACCGCCTACACAAACCCCCAACACAAACGCCCAAAAGAGACCCGCAAATCCCGGGGGATGCCAGTCCCGAGGTTGCCGGGAGGCCAGGATGCGAAGCGCGCCTCGAGGAAGGAGAACCAGACCTCGAAAGGAAGGGCCCTGAGGCTCTCTACTATTGGGTTCAGTAGGGTTTAGGGTTTAGGGTTTAGGGTTTAGGGTTCAGGGGTTAGGGATCTTTGAGGGTTCCTAGAAGGGATCTATAAGGGTTCTATCAACGAGGGGATTTAGAGTTTAGGACTTGTTATTCTCACTGTTATTATGATTAATGTTACTGCTCTTAGTGCTGTTATTACAACAGGTTCCTTGTGGGGTTGCTGAAAAGGGTTTTAGATTCAGGCTTTAGGGCTTACTGTTGGGGTACTGCCCCCATACAGTAACAATCTAATGGAGTAATATCAAGTGCCTTACATGTTTTTTGTTTGTCTCTGCCTTCCTGTATTAATCTCCACCCTGCTCTTAGAGCCGGGTTCCTTTTGGGGCGCTCATGAGGGTTCTGCAATATAGGGGCCTTAATAGCTAGACTAGGGTTTTGAGGTATACTATACAATATATACATATGTATCATATATTATATTGTAAGATTCCTTATAATCAGGAACCCCCAAAATAGTATAGACACTAAACCCTTAACCCTACAGTATAGGTAATTACCTGGGCCCCTATATATTAACAAGGGTTTCAAGGTTGAGGGCGGGCCCACTCCTAGGTTGCTTTCCTTGGGTTTGGGGCTTTGGGGAGGCTTTAGGGTTTAGGGTTTAGGCTTTAGGGTTTAGAGTTTAGGGTTTAGGTTTAGGGTTTATGGTCGAGACTTAATTCTTGAGCCCCGGACTCAAAACCCTGCAACGGTAACTCAGCTCTGATTAGGGATTTGGGCACTGGGTGGGTTAGGCATGCCGGTCACGATGAACTGCACTGGAAAAGAAAACAAGACGAAGAAGGGCTGCACATGTCCGACTTAGAATTTGGAGTTCAAACTTGAGGCTCGAGGATACCGTGTAGTTTTGCAGGTTTACGACTGCCAGTGTCGGGCATCGCGTCGAAGCTGCAGGACCTCCATTCCAACTGTACTGAAGAGAACTACCGGGAAGCAGAATACGAACTTCACTTCCTGGCTTAACACCTCGCAACCCCGACACCCTAAACCCTACTCCCAGGCTGAAGATTGAAGCCTGGGACTTCCATAGCTTGAGCCCCCAAAGCCTGAACGCCAACACCTGATATGGCACAAGCCGACGCACAGTCGACTCTCTTAAACCCGAACCCCGAAAACCTGTAGCCAGTAACCCAAGATCCTTCCCACTAACCCCGACACCTTGAACCCTGGGCCCTAACCCCCACCCTACTACTTACTTCCCCAATAAGCCAGGAAAACAGAAGGTAAAACTGTCAGATAACTACTTATTTATAAGACACCAAAAAGTTTAAAGGTTGGGTGTTGGAGAACTAAGAATACCCTAAACCCCCTGAAGCCCCAAATCCTAAACTCTCAAAGCCTACCTCGAGCCAAGGAGCAGTAGAAAGAGGCGCCACCACACAGCCTGGCACAAGTGCGCAGGCTCACACAACAGGAACCTGCAATACTCCCTTCATGGTGTTTAGCTTTTAAGGCTTGTGGTGCTCACTCGTAGTGTTTGGTTTTAAGAGTTTCATGTTTAGTGTCTTTGAAATTCCTTGTACTCCGACAGCAGCAATTTGCCTTCGTCAAGCTACTACGATTATTCTTGGATCTGGTTGCGACCATGGTCACAATTTCTTAATTCCTAATCCAGTCAGTAGACGAGAGAGATTGAGAGAGACGCTACCAACTGTTCTTGGCATAGCAACCGGCTAGGAGTCCTGTTAATGTTCATGGTGATCAGGAGACACTGCGGCGTTCGTAAACGGGCACAGCAGTGGCATCTGCATCTAATCGTAGCAAGAGGCGGTGATCGTGGTGGTGCTGGTGGTGGTGGTGCACACCAGCCGGTGTGTGGTGGCTGTGGTGTTGCGGTAATGCTGGTTGTGGTGGTGGTGCTACACCACGTCGAGCATGAGACAGTTACACAAGTACCATAGAGGCCAAATCAATGTTGACTCAGTAAGCCAGTATGCATTGCCACAGGATTGGTGTGCTGCAATCGTGGCAAACTTGGGACAGCCGCCTGGCAAGGGAAACCGGACTCGAGAGCTGGCAGGCGTAGGGGCAGGCCTCTTGTTTGAACAGCCGGTCGGGGCTGGGTCCAAGATTTCTACTACTGCCGTGGCTGCTGTTGCTGCTCCTGCTCCTGCTCCTGCCCCTGCTCCTCCGACTCCTCCTCCTCTTCCTGCTCCTACTCCTATTCCTGCTACTCTTGCTACAGCGCGGCCGCTGCTGCTGCTGCTGCCACTGCTTCTGCTACAGCCACCACCAGGACGGCGGTTCCCCGGGCTGGCACACCCAGCCAGCCCAGAGCAGCTTCGAAAGAGAACCCGATCTTTGCAAGGCCAAAGACCTGCACTAGGTTCCATACATCCAAGCCCTCAGACGCCCAACTATGCCGGTGTCGCTGCCGATGATCATCTGGTGGACCAAGCTGGGCACTTTGGGTGCCTTCGGCAAGACGAATGTGGAGTGGGGCTGAAGGCGTGGTGAGGGCTTTATTAAGATTTGGTGAGACAGTCACCCTTGTGTTCAACCTGCATGATAGGTCCGTATGGGTGGGTGTGTATATATATATATGTGTGTGTGCTTGTTTCTTCGGGTTGCGATGGCATCTTTCCTTCGCAGGTTGCGGAAGCTCAGATGTTGGGTGTAAGCACATCTCACGCTTGCCGTTATTGAAAATGCCGCGATAGCTACAGATGCACAGGATGGTATAGCTGTAGTAGTCGCAAGGAGAACTATTTTCATCATTGTCACGTACGGTTCCAACAAGTGCAGCACGAGAAGAACTCATACCCATTTGGCACAGAGCACAAGACCAAGTCTCAGGCCCCTAGGATTGAACTTTGCTTTGAATTGCTGACTTACGTAAATGGCGCATTCGGTGCATCAGAGCTTTGGAATGAGTATCGCAGAGTAGTCTAGGGCTCCACAGGTATTTAACGATATGTGAACCAATGATGAGCATCTCTGGTTTCTCGTATCCGAAACAGACTGGATCACTCTTCTGCCAGAAGCTCGGACCTGACGCAAACACCCTTCCTCCCTCCTTTCCGCGCCTTTTCTTGCAGGAGCTGGCGGATTACCTGCACGAAAAAAAGGAGACCCTACCACAGCACTGAGGTTACGAGCTTCCCACTCCCAAAATGCTCGGGGTTTTCCGGGTGCGCAAAGAACTTGACGTCTACGCAAAGCAGGCACCGGAGCGTCAGTGCTTTGGCTGTGAATTAAAGTTAGACGTCCTGAATGACATCACCAGGCTCCTTAAGACTTGTCCCCCAACGTCCCACGTGCCAAAAGCTCAAGGAGACGCATGGACTTTATATGGATGGTTCCGTAAATTAGGGGCCCTCGTTAGGTCGCAAAGATAATACCCTAATTTAGAGAACTACCCGCAAAGCTTTTCCAGTCTTCCTGCAGGTTCTCACCACCCTGGCCCAACCAAGCCGAGCCTGCACTGCAACTTCGTGACTGCACAGACCCCCACCTAAACCCTAAACCCTAAAGCCTAGATTCTTCCAAACCTGCACCCCGAAATCCGCCTCCCAAACTTTTCTACAAACTGCCGAATTCCTAGGGCCAAAACGAACTTGCGGCCTTGAAAGTCCTACTCTGCGCTTGGACGTGGAAATCCCTTATATCATATATCTCTGTAGACGACATGGCTTACTCCACAGTCCAAACCCTCAAAACACAAACTGCACCCAAAGCCTAAAACATCGAACCAGGAAATTTCGCTGAAGCGAACACTCAAGTCACAAGCGCGACTTCCGAAATCCTGCGCTCTGCGCTCGCTATACCTTATCGTATGCATGACTTTGGTGCGCGAGTCTGCTTCGTGAGCTTTCTAGGCTTCGGGTGGTGGAGTTTATGGTTTCAAGGTTCTGGGTGTCTCGCTGGGTGTTGCACCGCCATGACGTGCCTTATCTGTAATTATTAAACGTTTGGACAATCAAAAATTCCAGGCTTTGAGGCTGCAGGAATCTGATGAAAGCCTATGTCAACTCTGAAAGTAGTCCCCAGACCCAACTTCCCAAAAGCAGACGAACACAACAGAGCCAGCAAACCGCTGAAGCAAAGAGCTCTTGGGGCAAGAGAACGCGAGTGCCAGAGGTGTCAACGTGCAACAGGTCCACCTCCCAAAATAGTATAAGTTTGTATTTAGGCCCCTATATTGCAGAAACAACAGAAATAAGTGTAGCGAATTTTAAGGTGATCCCTCATGCCGGGCAACCCGGGGCCGTTAACGTTCAAGCAGAGGTTAGGGTTATGAGAACTAAGGCTTAAGCGTGTAGGATTTAATGCTCCGCCGCCTCGGCTAGACTTTGAACCAAAGCCGATGTGACCGCATTGGCTGCCAACGGTCGCGTCGAGAGCTGGCGAGGAGATGTCGCCAGAACGTGGATGCAAGAGTTCGAAGGGCTTCCGGGATGAACAACCTCCGTAAAATAAGGGCCGTAACAGTTAGAATAGGGTTTTGGGGTCTATAATACTAAAGTTAGGACAATGAACTCCCAGAACACTAGTCCAAGTAGGCCCCTATATTAGCCTCAACCTCAAGGTTCTAAATCCCTTCCCCCCGTATCTGCTCGAAAGCTGAAACTTCGATCCTTCGCCTTCCAAGCCCAGTGCGGGGTCGTACAGCTTCAATGACTGAGAGAGAGCTTCCATGGCATGACATACCAGGGGCCTTTAGCACTCTTTCGGTATACATGCATACATCAATGCATGTATCTGTGCATGCACGCATGGTTGAACGAAAGAACAAACGATCGAAACTGTGTGCACATGGATGCATGTATATGTATGTATGTACGTACGACGCATGTACGTTCGAAGCTACAGGTACATGCAGGTACAAATATATGTACCTACCTACCTACCTACCTACCTACCTACCTACCTACCTACCTACCTACCTACCTAATTACCTACCTAATTACCTACCTAATTACCTACCTAATTACTTACCTAATTACCTACCTACCTACCTACCTACCTACCTACCTACCTACCTACCTACCTACCTACCTACAACCTATAGAATACATATATGTAGTGTAGTGGGCCCTTAGACAGGCTCATGAGCCGTACCTTGTGACAGCAGGCACCAGTGCAAAGCTATGCCACTCTCTATAAAAAATATATATATATATATATGTATATATATATAGCTCCAAGGGTCGACTGTTCGACTGCTCCGAGAGGTGTAACAAACCCCATGAACAGAGATTGCTTGACACATCCTGCTTCTTGAATCTTGAGAGACTACCTCAATACACAGTTTTGGAAAGATTCGAGCACCCAGAAACTGTGGCCGAGCGTCCGCTTGGTCATAGCGCTTCAGAGCCTCGGATGCAACACCTCTTGTTGCTTCAGCCATGTCTTCGCGTGCCTTCGCCATTTAGTGTTAAACTCCTCGCATGTTGAAGCTTCAGGACTCTTGCTCTTATGGCAGCAAGCAGCACGAGAGGACGCCGCTGGACCGCTTCCCATACTCCTACGACTCTTACATAAGAGTTTAATCTCAGAGAAGCGAGCCATCAACCCTCTTGACGTGGGACTGCTCAAGTTTGTCGTCCTTTTCGCCGTGCTCGCTACAGTCAGCACTGAAGGAGTCAGTTTCCGAAACCGCTGGACGGGATCCACCACGAAAGGAATTTTCCTGCGCCTTCTGTCCTAAACACCCAAGTATGGCTCCCAGGGCCCGAAACCCCGAAAGGCCAGAACCCTAAACCCCTAAACCCCAACACCCCAAGACCGGACATCCTCGGATCTTAGAGGCGAGCGGCTTCCTGTACCCGCATCGGCAGAGCCATTGCTTGTGCCAAGCGTCCAAGTCGCCGCGTTGCTGGGGTGAAAGTTGCTGCTTGTGTGCATTCTTGTTCACGTTACTACTAGCCTTGTACTTAGTATGACAATATTCTTGGTGTTTGCCTCTCTGTGAGTATGAACCCGTTTGCCATCAGTGTGCTTACTGTTTTGAGCTGCTACTATCTCATGGTCTACTTGCCCCGCTTCAGAACAGCCGCTCACCATGTTGTGTATTTTCAATATAACTGCAAGTATTTCGTGGCAGGTCTTCCGGTCTGGCTGCGTCACTGCATGTGGCCTCACTGCCATAGGCATAGTCATGGGATGCCACTTCGATCAGGCCATTGGCTTCGGGAGGCTCAGGAGCTCTGTCATCCGATAATCACCAAGAAGCAATGCCTGAAACGAAGTCAGTGCCTAGCAAAACCCGGAGGGTACAGGTATCCAGCCTCTTAGGGGCTTCGCGCGCCGGCTTTCAGCAATATCATCAGATTCACTCAACCCTCTGTCATCAATCCTGAACCCTTTCGCCCAAGACAGCCAACAGCCCTTTCATGCATACTCCCCTTGCCAAGAGAGAACAGACCCAAAGCTCTGTACAACACAAGCTTTTGAGTGCGAATATAAGGGTCTCGGTTGTCAGGGGTAAAAGGTTTTGGGATCAGTGTACTTGCGCTGGATCAGTCAAAGTTTTACGGCTTCGGGGCGATGGTTTCAAACGGTCACAATCTCGCAAGTGCGATCGTACTTCTGTCGTAAGAACCATAGAAATCGCAAAGCAGCAACGCAGAGAGTCTTCGAGCATCCTGGGGCTGTGACGCCTTAGGTCGGATAACTGCTAGGAGTTCACCGGAATTGACTTCTCGTTCCACTGACAAAGGATCTCTCAAATCTAACAGTGTAGTATTCTTCTGCAACTAGCCTACGTGATAATTGATAGCACATTGTGATCCGCAGAAAAAGCCACGGTTACACCAAGGTCTACTGCCCCTTCTCATCGCCATGATCCCAAACCACAGTTCTAAGAAAAACCCAGAATTCCCCAAATCCTAAACCCCTAATTCCGCAAACCCTAACCCCCATGATTCCCCAAACCCTTAACGCCTACTCCGCAAACCCTATAAACCCCCATAATCCCCACACCCTAAACCCCCGAAAAGGCCCCCGAACGCGACAAGAAAGTCCCTGGCGGCATTGAGGTCGTCGAGGCTCTCCTCCGTCTTTCCCAGGACATCCAAGGCCGCCGAGCGACGAAGCAAGATCTGCTTCGGGCTTAGAGGCTTGAGGTTTCGGGGTTTTTGGGGTTAAGGTTTTTTTGGTTTTTAGGGTTTAGGGATGAGGGTTTAGGGTTTCGGGCATAGAGGTTTTAAGGTCTTAGGGTTTACCCTTAACTAGCAAAACCTAGTTTTTTGTAGGGTCCCAACAAGTTCTATATTAGGGTCTATGATAGGAACCTACAGAGATCTCGGTTCTGCTAGTTCAAGGTCGGGGTTCGGATTCTGTGATTTCTCGGGTTCTATAAGGAATACTACGGGAAGAGGCCTCAGGGCTTCGAAGGGAAGCCAGGGCTGCTGGCCGAAACTTCTCAAAGAAGTGATGTATAGGGGCCTTAATATTTGGGTAGAGACTCCTAGACTGGTTTAGGGTTTAGGGTTTATCTCGAAGAAGTGGCTCTGCCATACTTTCGGAGCCCGGCCAGGCCTGGCCAACGAGATTTGCCGGTTCCGGCTCCGACGGTTTAAGGATTAGGGTTTAGGGTCCTTAGGGTTTAGGAGTTTAGGGCTTTGGGTTTAGGGTTCAGGGTTTGGGGTCTTCGGGGTTAGGGTCTTCGGGTTTAGGGTATAATTAGGCATATAGGGTTTAGGGCTTCGTTCTTGCTGCCACTTCAGGGCATGACGGGGCGCTCGAGGGGACTCGAGTCAAGCCCGGGCTGGAAGGTCCTAGGTTGATGATATAAATCCTGCATTACCCATAATAAGGAATATTCCATAATTCCCATAGTTTAGGGTCCTTCAGGTAATGCAGGATTTAGATCATCAACAGTCAGTGTCGATATGACGCATGCCCAGGCCCAGAAGCTCGTCGACCATGATTCTCAGATTGATCCTCAGATCTGTGCCGTTGCAGTGCTGAAAGCTTCCCGCTTTGCAATTTCAGAACTGTGGTCATCTCGCCGCAGTACTCCGTGCGCTCCCCAATTGCAAGATAAACCTCGACGTTACCCGAGTTCGGCCAACTCCAGCTTGGACAACAGCCATCAGAATGCTACGAGGCCCACAAGGGGAGAAGACCCGGCTGCAACACAAGGAAAGGAACACTCGGACTACAGCCGGCGGAATGTGCACAACCTGGGGCGTACTCACGGTTAGAACGCCTCACGCCCGAAAAATACAAAATTAAATTGATAGAAGTTGTGCAGCAACTTAGTACAATCTGTCTGCCCATCTGTCTCTCTCTCTCTCTCTCGCTCGCGCTCTCTCACTCTCACTCTCACTCTCTCTGCATCCAAAATAATACATATATATATATATATATGAAATAATAACATATATATATATATATTATTACGATTAGTATTGTTATTCCTGTCATTATTACTGCTACTATTATTAGTATTAATATATTACTGTCATTATTATTATTCTTATATAATATAAGCATGTATAGAGATGTCTACATGAGGCCTACCGTTTTGCACTTTGGGCACAGGACTGTATCTTTGACGCATGTTAGACTAAATAAAGTACCGGTGGCACTCTTGGATTCATACGATGCGAGCAAACTAGACACGGGTAAACACTGTCTGTACAACGCAAACGGGCATGGGTCCCGCAAGCAGCCTCCTGAGCAATTTTTTGGGTATCGTTGGGGTATCGTTTGGAGTATCGTTTTAGACGACCAGCAGTTTACCAGAAAATGGACTGTTCAGTCGCTGGTCTCACTACGTTAATCTGCAGAAGAGGTACTAGTAGAAGTAGTAGCAATAATAATAGTAGTACTAGTAGCAGCAGCAGGAGTAGTAGTAGCAGTAGTAGTAGTAGTAGTAGTAGTAGTAGGAGAAGCAGTAGCAGTAGCAGTAGCAGTAGTAGTAGTAGTAGTAGTAGTAGGAGTAGCAGTAGCAGCAGCAGTAGCAGTAGCAGCAGCAGTATCAGTAGCAG
>CAJNDV010037029.1:0-11388 GCA_905221635.1 Symbiodinium sp. CCMP2456 | reverse complement strand
AGGGTTTAGGGTTTAGGTAAAGTTTAAATATATATAGGTAAGAGAGGGTTTAGGGTTTAGGGTTTAGGGTTGAGGGTTTCGTGGTTTGGGTTTTAGGATTTAGGGTTTAGGGTTTAGGGTTTAGGGTTTGGGGTTTTAGGGCTTAGGGTTTTAGGGCTAAGGGTTTAGGGTTTAGGGTTTAGGGTTTTAGGGTTTTAGGGTTTTAGGGTTTAGGGGTTTAGGGGTTTAGGGTTTTAGGGCTTAGGTTTAAGGGTTTAGGTTTTTAGGGCTTAGGGTTTAGGATTTAGGGTTCAGGGTTTAGGGGTTTAGGGTTTAAGTTTTTGGGCTTAGGGGTTTAGGCTTTAGGGCGTAGGGCTTTGGGGTCTAGGTTTCAGGGTTTTGGGCTTAGGGGTTTAGAGTTTAGGCTCCTTGGGCTTACTTAGGTAGGCCTTGGAATTTATACCTTCCCTTATTAGGCTTAGGAGGGTCTTATTGATAAACGTGTTCAGAGGCTTTAAGGGGCCAACCCAGAAGTGGAGGTCATGTTCAAAAAAAGTAACAGTTAGAACCAGCGATCAAGTGTTACTGACTTCACTTTTGTCCCCATTGTTGCTACTGATTTTCAAAAATCATTGTTACCCACAGTATCATACACATATGCGTGTATGAGAGAGAGAGAGAGACAGGGGGAGAGAGAGAAGAGAGAGCGAGAGATATATACATATACATGTTATATATATATATATCCAGCTAGGAACTGCAGTGCTCTTGGAAAGATGGGGTTGTGAATGGTGTCTTGTGGGCTGTTGTTGAATGCTGCAGTTGTTTCGCTTATTGAATCCAGACTCGCTGTGGGAGTCTGCCGGGTGCAAGGCAACTCAAGCACCTGTCCATGTCAAGAACAACCCTGAACCCTCAACCCTAAGCCCCTTTGGGCCTTAGGTGGCCGATCATCGTTGCGGGGATCCCGACCCAGACCCCCAAAAGGATGCAAAAAATCCCCTAACTAGGGACCCCAACTACTAAAGGGTACTTTATAGGAACCCCCTTTGGGGATCTATTTTTTAGATCCTTGTGGGGGTCTGGGTAGGGATGATTCCAAAAGGAGCGGCGGTTGAGCCTTTCTGCCCATACAAGGACCTGCGATCGGATTCAGGAGTAAAGCCCTACTCAAACTACTAAGCCCCCTGATCCCTAAGGTGAAAGTATCTGATCCTAGCGGATTAGATAGATAGGTAGATAGATAGATAGATAGATAGGTAGGTAGGTAGGTAGGTAGGTAGATAGTTAGATAAGTAGATAGGTAGGTAGGTCGATAGATAGAGCAATTCATTCAGATCCCAAAAAATCCTTTAAAAAAAAAAAAAGCATCTCCAAATGCCCGTTCTGAGGCCGAGAAGGTCGCGGCCCTGCAGCCGCGATGTACTGAGGCGGAGCAGCCCCTTGGGCTTGCAAAAGACGTTTTCTTTCTACAGTCGTAGCCAGAAAGTTTGAACAGTATCCTCATGCCCCAAATATAAAGCATAAGGGATGCTAGCACTAATCATCCTACATCCATGTTCCAACTGTCTGGGGTTCAATGTACATAGGGTTTTCTGGTTTCGAACAGGGTGTCAGGCTCCACGTGCTTTGAGTTTGGGTTTTTTATACCGCTTTCGGAGTCTCTTCGGCTTCTGTGAGGGGTCCACAAGGGGATAATTCACCTGTGTCGTCTCAGCCTCTGCTGTTTTCAATGTTTTTGGTGTTGCCTAAACCCTAAACCCCTTTATAGAGTTGTTTGGAGGTTTCGAGTGGCTCAGACGCTTCCTACTGAGTGGGGGTTTTGGCTTAATACCGGGGCCTTAACAATTCGAATAGGGTTTTGGGGCCCATTATACTAAAATTAGAATAAGTAAACCCAACAACAGTGTTGGTAATTCTTCAGGTTATGCCGGGGTGCTGGTAGTTTTTTAGGTTGTTTTTGACATCGTCCTGGCTGGCGTATGTGATGTTTTGCGTGATTGTGCGCGTCCTGACAGCTTTCGGATGCATTTGAAAGTGTGTCAGGGTTTGTTCTCATGGTGTTCATGACGACTTTGGCAGCTGTAAGGTCTGATATGGGTGGGTTGTCAGAGCCCAGTCGGCCTCTGAGCTGGGGAAGACTACATCAATCACTTGTTTGTGGTGTAAGGTATACAACGACTGTAGGGGTTAGGAGAACGACACATGGATCTTCGTATTCGGCTTCACGGCATGTGTCGTATCTACGGCACAACCAGCCTTTTTGCGTCTATCTGCTGGCTTTATCTCCAGCTTCTTTGGCGACCCCATGCCCTTCACTAGGTCTCCCAGTTGGCCCTTTTTCCACCCAATACCAAAAAGGGGGCCCATTTTATTCCTAGGTTGCTGGGCATCCGAGTTTAGTTCTTAAGCCCGAAACTGCAGGGTTTAGGGTGTCTGTCGGGTTGAGGAACTAAGACTCCTGGTAGACATGAATGTAGGGTTTAGGGTTTAGGGTTTAGGATTGAACATGGGGCTCTTGATGAGTCAGCCCCTTGTCTTTAAGTGTATGTCATCAGGATCCCGCTTGCATCTCTGCATACCACGACATTCCCAGACCCACTCTCTGAAAGCTAACCCACCAGAACTCCTAGGGCAACCCGAAGCTTTCAAAACCCCTAAACTTCGAAGCCCTACTTAAAGGATCATGGGACTTAGTAAGTAGGGTTATAATTGGGGTAACTATACTTACAACCCCAATTAGGGGACTTATAACCTTACTTACTAAGTCCCATGATCCTCCAAGTAAAACCCTAAACTCCCCAAACTTAAAACCCTGAGCCCTAAGACCTCAACTCTTGCCTCGAAGGGCAACAGAGAAGCCATAGGAAGCTCGCGACCGCTTCTGCAAAAGCAGCCGTGTAAGGCCCTTCAGCCACAAATGGGGGTTTCAGAAAATAGGGGACCCAAATATAGTACCCCAAATAATCGGATCCTTATTATAAGGACCCCCAAAATAAGGTACCCCTTATTCTCGGAAACTCCCAAAGGTCCATCCCGCTTAGAGTGTCCAGTGTAAAGGGGTTTAGGGCTTTAGGGCTAGGAACCCCCCGGCGCTGATCTCAAAATATGTTTGGCCTCGATAGCCCAGACCCACCCAAAAAATAGATCCCCTAAGGCGGTTCCTATACAGTACCCTTTAGTAGTTAGGGTCCCTAATTAGGGGATCTGGGTAGTGAAGCCTCAACACCCAGGCTGTGGCTGGGCGCCTCGCTCTTAACGCACTTGTGATCTCTGCCGTGTCAGATGCCGGGAGGGCTCCCCATAATCGCTACCCAGACCCCCAAAAGGATCTAAAAAATAGATCCCCTAATTAGGGACCCTAGCTACTAAAGGGTACTCTATAGGAACCCGCTTAGGGGATCTATTTTTTGGATCCTTTTGGGGTCTGGGTACACGGGCCTCAATAATTAGAGTACGGAGCTCTCGGGGTTTAGTGTTTAGGGTCAGGGTCCGGAGAACGTCGGGTTCCCAAAACCGTGTATATTCTGATGAGTAAGGCCACTTAACCGTACGCCCTAAACCCTAAATCCCCGAATCCCTAAACCCTTAAACCCCGAATCAACCCTAGATCCCTGAATCCCTAAACCCTATACCCCGAATCTTAAACCCTAAACCCTAAATCCCTGAATCCCTAACCCCTATACCTAGAAGCTCTTGCTGGGCTTGACGTGCAGCGAGCCCAAAACGAAGGCTTCGACTGGAAGCTTGAGCTCATGATCCCTTAGGGCTTTAGGGATTTTTGGGGGGTTCGGGTTTGGGGCTTAGGGCTTTAGGGTTGAGGGTTTAGGGTTTAGGGCTTTTGGGTTCAGGGTTTAGAGTCTAGGGTTTAGGGCTTAAGGCTGTAGAGTTTAGGGTTGAGGGTTTTGAGTTTAGGGTTCAGGGTTTAGGGTTTGGGGCTTAAGGCTTTAGGGTTTTTTTGGGGGTTAGGGTTTCGGTTTCCGGTGGCTTGAAAAGGAACGCATAGCATTGCGGGTTCCCTTGAAGGTTTCTTTCAGGGGTTTTGTAGGGGTACGGTGGGATATAATATGGTTCCGGGTTTGGGGCTTCTAGGGCCTCGAATTATATTACGGTTTAGGGTTCCGGGTTTGGGGCTTGTAGGGCCTCGAATTATATTGAGGCAGGGAGGGGCATTGCACAATCAGCAACAATGTCCAGAGTGCTCCTCATTTTTTCTTCTCCAATAGATAGAAGCCCCACACACACTTTTCAAAAAGATTCGCGCCCCGGGATTGTGGAACCCTGATTACAGAAGAAACCTTTTGCACGAGCCCTTAACGGTACCCTCAGCCCTCTTATCTCACATATAGTTATACATACAGTATATATATATATATATGTACGTACGTGTGTATACATATATATATATATATATATACATAGTTCATTTGTGTTTTTAGTTGTTGTCTAGAGTCTAGCTATGTTTTATCTTATTTGTTCATCGTAGATTAGAGGCCTTTGGTGCTTACGTAGTCTTAGCAGCTCTTGTGGACGTTGCTGGGCTACCGGACTAGGGTTTGGACCTTTGGGTTTAGCGCATTAGGGTTTAGGGTTTTAGGGTTTGGCATCTTTGGGTTTAGGGTCTAGGCATATTTGGGTTTAGGGTCTAGGGTTTAGCATATTTGGGTTTAGAGTCCATGTTTTAGCATATTAGGGTTTAGGGTGTAGGGGACCGGGGACCGCAGCAGCTGGGATGCCGTCCTCAGTTAAGGTTTGTTTCAGAACGTTTGGGAGCCGTGAAAAGCGAGCGGTGCATTTTGCAGACTCTGAACCAGGACCCTCCTTCTACCCTCAAATAGGGGTATATAGTCCCAAATAATTGGTACTTGGGGTCTAATAGAGGGTAGATGGAGGAGGGTCTAGGAACAGTAGGCTTCTTGTTTCATACGAACCTTGAACAGGGGTGCCCTTCATCTTGAGAAGCCCTCGTTAGCCCGAGACTGTGGTACAAAGCCGCGACGGAAAGGAGGGGTTTCTGGCACCGAGATGGAGGAGCGAACACCAGCCAAGGGATGAGGTGCCGTCGAAGGGGCTACGAGGTCGCGTAGAGGAGTTTGGATTCAAGAATTAGGTGTCTAGGGATGAGGACGATGGTATGTAGGGGAACAGTCGTAGATTGTTGTGCCCTGGTACCAGTGTACTGTTGTGTTATTTTGTTACTACTATGCTGCTATGCTTATGTTCCTGTAAGGCTGCTGTCGCTTTCTGTGCCCCACCCTGGGGCTTGCCCGACTGCAGAGCAATGCGCTACCTGAGCTCGGCAGCATCCAAGCAAACCTCCTGCATGGGGCCCAGGATTTAGGGGTTTAAGGTTTAGGGCTTCGGGTTTTGCCGTGCAGGGTTTACCCGTAGCCCTAGACCACATTAAAACAAGTACGTTATGACACCTAGGGTATAACAGTTAAACCTCAAACCCTAAACAGTAGGTTTTTGGATCCCTTGGTATGGTTTAGGGCTGCAGCCCCAGAACGACGCTCGCCCCGCGCTGTTCGGCTCCATCTTGGGCCACCGCTTGGAAGCCGTCTCCGGAGGAGACGGCTTGTAGCGCCACGCGTGGGCTTTTGATGGGGGAGCTGATTTAGGGTTTCGTTTATGTCACCATCACGAGCGATGAAGAATTTCGGGAAATCACAGTGGGGAACCAGTGCATTAGTTTACCTTGATGGGTATCTCAGAAAGACTTCTTCAACAAGAACCCAGCTGAATGGGCGGCAAGGGCGGAGAGAAGTAGAAAAGGATCGCCAGAGCGACCATCTGCCATGAAAGGTCATGGTAGCCATCGCGCTCATAACTTTGGTATACTGTAGTTCCAGCCGTTTGTCACTATCTCATTACAACCCGCACCACCAGCAGCAGTAGCATCATCATCACCAGCTTCATCAGCAGCATCCTCTGGCCTTGGGCTCTTAGCCTCTTGCAGTTTAGCCGAGTTTCATCGTGGGCCTGAGGGCCAAAGCTTTCCAATCCCTTGCCGCCTCATGCATCTTCCACTCCTTTGTCGAAACCATCGCGTGTGTCGGGACTGCGACTGTAGAACGGGGGCCTGAACGAAGTAAGAGTGGTATCTCTTAGGATTACTTATTCTATTTCTTTTATGCTATTAATTTTCATCCGCGAGTGTTTGAGGTAGGCGGTCCATGTAATTGCACGCAGCGCGTGCATGTTTCACGAGTGTATGTCTAAGGTGCAGGTATCTGCATGCTCGAGGTCGAGGCATGCCCCCTGCACAGCAGAAGACACGCACAAACCAAGAGTGAGAGACGAGAGATGGTACAAATTCGCAATTAAATAGTGTGCTGATGGTGGTGCTTCGATCGTCCGTGAACACATGGCGTCCGTCGCTGCGCTCTCAACCAAGTGGATCATGAGCCCAAGCGGCGCATAATCGGATCCTGTTTGACCCATGGAGAACCGCGATAGAACTGACGACACTGCTGATCAAGACAATGAGCAGGTAGCACGAGCTTTGGATGAAACCCTTGTGGAAGCTAGGGATGGTGCAATTTCTGCAAGTGGTCAGCGTATGTTTCCAGACGGTCGTCCGCTAGATCCACCCTATGGCTTGGCACTGCAAGCTTCTGCAGAGCCGTTGGAATTTCGTTTGGATGCTGAAATAGTTGGCAGGAGAAACGGCCGCGCAGCGAGCCCGGTAGATGGGTGACAGAAGGCCGGATGCAACAACATGCGGTGCCACAAACTGTGGTGGCAGCTGGCCAGATGGGACGGCTTACAGAGATCATGCTCAAAACTTTGTGGTCGTAGCCTCAATCGATTCAGGAGAGGATGATGCTTCTATGCGGGGGAGAGCGAATCCCTCAGGTGTGCGGCCTATGTGATTGCAGCGGCGGGCGCATGTTGCACGAGTGCATGTCCAAGGCGCGAGCACATGCATATTCGAGGCGTGCCCCCTTCACAACAGAAGCCAAGGGAAGAGTGCACAGACTAGAAATTCACCCATGCAATGCAAGCATTAGGTCCGTCGCTATGCGTTCCCTGTTAACCACAGGCTAATGATTTAGACTCTCGATCCTTGAACGAATAGAGCTGAAAAGCTTGCTTAAAATGGCGGAGTAAAGAAGGCATCGAGCCTCAGGATTTCGGCTTTAGGATAACTTCCGCTTCAGGATCCCTCGAAGTTGATCAATTTAGCTAATATACTTCCCAAGCAAGACAGAAAGATTCCCTGTCTGGGCCGGACCGTTGCCCTTCGGTGCCCCCTGGCGGTGGAGATGTAATTAAAGGGAACCGGGTCTCGGGATGTAAGTTGGACAACTATGGACAAATATTGTTTACTATTCCGAGCCCGATATGCCACTGACCGAAGATTCCGCCGCTGGTTCTTGTAAATTGCAGAACCTGGGGAGAAAAAAATCAACGCGAGCCAAGCCTGCTAAACAGACTTAAAGAGAGAAAGAAATGCACTGGTCACCCTATTGTGGCGTCGAGCAGCGCAGCGACGAAGAACCATCATGGCAGTATTAGCACGCACGCAGAATCAGATAGCCTTAAACCGTATAGTATGGAAGCAGGACACCTACTAACGACTTACAAAACGGCCTGACAGTTGCTCAGATCCGTTGTCCTGTTTAGTTACCATCATCGTCGTCAACATTAAATGTTGACTCAAACAACTTCGTAACAGAAGCCGAGGGGGTTTAGAGAGAGTAGACGGACTTGTTTGTGAGGTGCAATAGCCATATTGCCCGTCTTAGTTTTAGACGTGGTCCAACGGTTTCGACGCTTTTTAGATACATGGCCGAGTGCTTGAGCTTCAACGGGTGCCGCAGCGGATCGCCACAAGTAGGAAACCGGAAATAAAGGAACAAACTCCCATGCGGAATCCGGAAATCCTGCGAAATTGACGGCCCCCAACTATGGCTGCCCATCGACCCTTCGGCATGGAGGAGATCTAGGATGTAGGGTGGCCACATGGGGTTCACACACGACCAAACTCGAACCACGACTTGGTAGTCGAGCAGGCAACCTTCTTCCTTTTTGGTGTCATATACACCCTTTTTTCTTACCGGTTGACCTTCAGTTTCTTAGGAGACTAGACACAAAAGACAATCGCAAAGTCCCCAAAATGAGATGCCAGTGCAGCAAGTACTCCTGAAACCGAAAGGCCTAGGCAGGCCACGGTAACATTGCGCAGATTCCCTGACCTCATTTCAGAGAGTTTTTCAGACGCTTGCAAACGCCAACCTAGGAATCCCTAAGCCGTGAGCCTTAAACATATCTTGCGAGGTGTTTGTCATGAATAAGGCTGCTGCGAACGCTGCGAAGCCTTCGTGCAGCTCAACCACATGTCTTCCTACGTGGAACCATCCAACCGCGGTGCACAAAGAAATTCAGAGCATCGGGTATCAAAGGTTGTGTTGTGTTTGAGGGTCTTTGTACGCACGCAGTCAGCTGCAAGCTAATGTTCGACTGCACCCAGAGTTGGCTGCGACCTCTTTCTCTTTGGGCGGGCTCTGGCCCTGTGCCAGAGAGAGGCTGGTGCTCCAAAATCCGATGTCTCGGCAGTCAGATATCAGATTCACCAGATCTGGGTCAGGAGTCGAGAAGCATGTGGAAGTGAATGATGCACGTTTCAGATTGCGGGCGTGTAGCTGTCTAGCCCCTGAAGCCTGAACCCCTAAAGCCCCTGGGCCCGCCCTGAACTTCAAATGCCAAACCCCGACGGCCTCAACCCTGATGTAAACCTCACGTTAGAGCCGCCACAGAAAGCTAAGCCCTAAACCTTAAACCCTAAACCCTTAAAACTTAGGGCTACTTAGAAATAGTTCTTAATCTTTGGCTACTATAAACCCTAAGAAGCAGCTAAAATTACCATTTTTGCTAGGGGCTCTAAGTTCAGTATAGACTATGAGTAGATACTTAGGGCTTGAAGGGGTTCCTATATGGAGGTTTCCGAAAATTAGGGTACCTTATTTTGGGGTCCTTATAATAAGGAGAGAAAGCCCCAAAGGTTTCGAGCCCGGCTCTGCCGAAACTCCACACCTGGAATCGAGTGCGGTTTAGGGTTTAGGGTTTAGGGTTTAGGGTTTAGGGTTTAGGGTTTAGGGTGTAGGGTGTAGGGTTTAGGGTTTAGGGTTTAGGGTTTAGGGTTTAGGGTTTAGGTCCCGAGCCTCTGGGCCCGAGAAGCCAGAGTCCCTCGCTGTGCTTAGGGATTTTGGGGGTTTAGGCCGTACTCTGGGGATAGTAACCCTAAAACCCTAAAACCCTAAACCCCTAGCCCCCTAACTTTAGGGTTTGGGGGCTTTGAAGTTTAAGGGTTTTCGGACCTCAGGGGTTGACTTCCGGGCCTGGCCCTTTAGGGTTCACCGGGCTTCACAGGCGGGTTTAATATAGGGGGTTAAAAAATTATCAATATTCTTTTCTCCTTCTTATAAATATACTGTAGCGGGCCCCAACACCCTTTCTAATTATGAAGGCTCCTAGGTTAAAAATTCACAACATTCTTTTCTCCTTCTTAATATAGACATAGTGTAATGGGCCCCAACACCCTTTCTAACTATTAAGGCTCCTACACCCTTTCTAACTATTAAGGCTCCTACATTAGGTTACCTGAGGAATCGATTTGGCAGTCTTGTCCTTTCAGCCCATGGCGATACTGATCATCCATCAAACCCACGGGACGATTAAGCGCATCTTTTGCTGCGACTTTGAGTGGCTGATACTGAGAGCTAAGTGAAAAAAAGGCACCCTCTTGCACAACCTTTGCTCACATGCCGTGAAATCCTAAGTTAAATCCTGAGCATGAAACCCGAAACCCTGGGGTTTAGGGTTTAGGGTTTAGGGTTTAGGGTTCCCTAAACCCTAAAGACTTGCAGCTCGGATTCCCTTGACTGGTGGCTTTCGGGCGGAGGATGGCCCGGGGAGTTCAGAGAGTACCCCGAAGCGGTGACTCCGCGCATTGCGAGCCCAGGGAGAAGAAAAGCTTGTTCCGACGCTGCTGTCTGAGGTTTCGGGTTGTTCGAATACTGGAAAGCTTGTCTGTATGTGTATATATATATACATACATACCCGCGTTTCTATATACAAGTATGCATGAAACTTCGTGCTATCAGCCACTTCTTATAGCCCGTATACACGCACGCTATGGCTTTCGCTCTTCATCACGGGTTTTTGGTAGCAAGGTCCTTAAACCCAATAATATAGAAGCCGAAATAATTTTCAACATTGTTCCGCAGGGTTATTAAGGTCCCTACATTTTTGCATCTCCCCACGGTCATGCTGAAACTCTGCAGCTGAGATGAAGAAGGAGCCTACGTAGCTGAGTAAGGGTTTTGCAGGCTGCCCGACAAAACTGATGCTATCAAGCACCACTGTCAGCCGACTTACTTGGAGGCCATCTCCTGAACCCCACCTTCACCCCAAATAACCTACCTTCTTAAGGACCTGTATAGAGAAATCATGATGAGGAGCCCTAAACCCTAAACCCTAAACCCTAAACCCTAAACCCTAAAAGGTAGGCTCGTTAGGGCCCAGGCCAACCTGAAAGCCTATGTAATCCTAGCACGGAAAGAGCCCGGGATCCGCTGTCTTGAGCAGAGCTCCCTCCAGAGCTCCCTTGCCGTGAAGCCCTTAGCCCCAGAAGTCGTACAGAACCCACATGATCTAAGGACTTTAGGAGAGACCCTTAACAGGGACCTTTGTAGGTTATTGGGGTTAATATGGAGACTACCTGGCTATGTGTATATTGAGCTTCATTATAGGGATACTAGTAATATAAACCATACTCCACATGATTCGGAAGCCCTGCTATAACCCGACATCCGAAACCCTCAACCCTAAGCATGAAAAATGCAATCCTAAGCCACGTAATCCCAATGCCTTACAGTAGAACCCTCTATAGAACAGCTGTGAGAAGTCTCTTGAGAGCTCTTGTAAGAACCCGTTTGGTAAGCCTCATCGAAGCCCGTCTAGTAACAAAGAACTATGGAACTCTGATCATTATCTAAACCCTACAACCCCAAAACCCAAACCCTAAACCTCCAAACCCTAAACCCTAAACCCTAAACCCCAAAACCCTAAACCCTGAACCCTACAACCCCAAAACCCAAACCCTAAACCTCCAAACCCCAAAGACCCTGAATCCCTGAAACCCTAAAGTTTAAACCCTTAAAGTCCCAAACCCCTGAATCCCTAAACCTTAAACCCTAAATCCCGAAATCCCTAAACCCCAAANNTTGAAGCCCTCAACCCCTAAACCCTGCAACCGCGGTTCATACAGAAGCCTGAATAATTACTTACATTATTCCTTAGGCTTCCTTATCATAGTTATAATATCACATACCCCCAAAAACCTACTAATTATCAAGGCCATACACCCTAAACCCATAAGAACCTAAGCCCTAAACCCTAAAC
>CAJNDV010037028.1:0-20733 GCA_905221635.1 Symbiodinium sp. CCMP2456 | reverse complement strand
GATGGATGGATGGATGGAAGGACGGATGGACGGATGGATGGATGGAAAGATTGGATAGATAGCAAGATCGACAGGAAGAAAGGAAGATCGACGATCACCTATCTATCTATCTGTCTGTCTATCTGTCTGTCTATCTGTCTTTCTATCTATCGGTCTATCTATCGATCTAGCTATCTGTCTAGCTATCTATCTATCTGCCTATCTATCCGTCTATCAATCTACCTATTTACCTATCTATCTATCTATCTATCTACCTATCTATCTACCTATCTATCTATCGATCTATCTATCCATCTATCTATCTACCTATGTATCTATCTATCTGTTATCTAGTCTATATATATATATAATGTGTCTCCCTCTCTCAATCAGAGCATCCTTAGAAGCCCCATTTCGTGAACAGAGCCAGAGTGTAACACTACGCAGCCCCTAGACAAGCATCAGCGGCAACTCGTTTAACTTGGTGCGAGCGCGAGGTGGATAGATGGATGGACGAACGGACGGATTGATGGACAGATAGGTCGACGGAATGAAAGGTAGATGGGCTATTACCTCCAGAACCGGAAATCAAACATGAAGTGGTTGGAGATCCCATTGATAACCATGCAAGAGTTGTTCCAGCAAGGGAAACGTTATGACATTCTCGAAAGTTGGGGAGAGGTCCTTTCAGAAGTCGACCCAAACACCTACATCTCACGAGAAGCACATGACGAAGAGATCCTGGCACATGGCAAATACAAACATCTGCCGGAAGATCCGACAGGTTCCTATTTGCTTCGACGGTTCAGAACGCATCAACTTATATCGAGGGTTATGCGAGGAGCTTCGCAATTGGGCTACACCAGAATCGACTTCAATCGTCTAGCAAGGATGCTAGCTAGCTAGCTAGTTAGCTATCGGTCTATCTATCTGTACATCTCTCAATTCAAGCATCTTATATTATGGGGGGAAAATATTTTTCTCCTATAATATGTTCAATTCAAGCATCTTTAATAGCCTCATCTCGTGAACCAGAGCCAGAGCGCAACATTACGCAACCCTGCAGACCAGCATCAGCAACTCAACTCGTTTAGGCCGGGCCGGGGCTTAGGGTTTAGGGGTTTAGGGTTCTGGGGTTTAGGGTTTTGGGGTTTAGGGTTTTGGGATCCTTTGTTTTGCGCTTCAGCTTGTGCTATCGACGCAAATTCATGTGGAACGGTTGCGAACAACACGCAGACACCCTGTTTGACAAACCGGACACGAGCACTGATCTCCGCACAGGCCATGAGAGAAAAGCTGAAGCAGACCCTGGGTGGCAATCAATGCTTTGGGTTTGGACATTGAAGATATTGGTCTCGCCGGTCTTCGTTCATGGGTCCAGGTGCCCCCGTGTTTTCGTTGTCTGAAAACTGCGGCAGCTGATGCAGTCTCGTTCAAAACCCAACATGCGCAGATCGAGACCTATAGCCCGCTCCGACGCATAGGGGTCGAATACTCCTAGCATCATCCTGTTCAGGCCACTCCACAGCGACGCCCATCGGCTCGCACCACCTGCTAGCGACCCGAAAGCCAACTCCTCTTCTCTGCGATTCGGGTTTGCGAAGACTTGATGGCCCAAAACCCGCTACGACGTAATAAGCAATGGCATGCTCTCAATGGTCCCTTCCATGCACCACGGAGAACTGCAGACACGGCGCGCTCAACTCGGACGGTGGTGGCTAGAATTTGGGTTCGATGGGAGAGAAAGACGCATCTGGAAGGTAAGCAAGTTTATGCGCAAACTGTTATTCTCACAGGGTTTTGGGACATGTGGACACTTCGTCAGGGTGGGGTAACCCGACACCTCCAAAGCAGGACGAGAGGTTTCCCGCTGCATGATTTTCGGGGTCCGCCGTTTGGAATAAGCTTCCAGATGAGTTCCCATGCCCAGGAGCAGTGACGACAACATGGAGATTGTCTCAAGGCTTCCAAAGGGCCAGAGCCGAATTGTCTCCATCTGAGAATGCGTATCTGCAAGCGGGTTGGCTGCAATGCAGTGGCCCCAAACCCTGCCGTGAGTGTTGCTGATGTTGAGGCCGTGAGCTTTTCGAAGGATTTTCTTTATGTTCACAACGTGGGGTCCAGGTCTTCTTGGCTCTTGTCGTGGTTGCGATGAATTTCAGAGTTTAGATGTTAGACATCCAGTGGACCCATTACTACTACGGCATACCAGCATGTGTTTAAGATTTTCCGTCACAAGGACGCAGGACAATTCCCAGGTAGTACCTTACACCTTGGGTTCTTGTCTGCCGAGCCACCGTTTGATACCAGAGCTGCGTGCTTACGGAAGTGGACATTGAGATGTCGGGGCAAAACGTGAAGGATTAAAGCTAAGCTATTGGACCATTTCGCAGTTTTGGGATCCAGGGTCGGATGCCTTGAGATCTTGTATCGGATGTATGGTTTTGGGGTTTCGGGATGTGGGGTGGAAGGAGTGTCTTGTGGAGCTTCATCTTGCAGTCGGCTGGCTGCCGGTGTGACTTGCGAAGCATTGACTCGACGTTGAACGCACCGTCCGTTTCATTGGAGTGGACCTCGTGCACCGTAGAAGGAATTATGCGCGACCGGAAGCATCTGCAACCACAGCCGTTTTCGAACCGCAGTTGCAGCATGTGACCGGGAGGCCTACCCGGCAAATAATGTTTTTCCCTTCTTTGCCCGAGATGCAAGACCCACCACGCGATGCATCGCCTCAAGTTCCACGTTCCGGGAGACCCAACCGCAACAGCTCCCAGGCCTTCGGCAGGACTGCGTTTTCAGGGCGAAACTCGAGCCGGCCTTATTGGATTTCGCCGCGGTAGTGCGCAGCACATTTTGCGAAAACCGGTCGTTTGGGCCATTTCATGAACTGTGCTGGTGCCATTTCGGTGCCGCAACCAAGGCTGCCGTTGAGCCTCATACTAGTATTTCGAACTGCACCTGCGCAACCGCCGAACATCTCAAATGGCTTGCAGACCGCGAGGTCAACGTCACGGGAACAGATCACATTTCCCCTTGCGGTATAACCTTCAGGGTGTGATCTTCATAAAACGAGCTGCGACAGTATCCTGGCATTTGGCATTCGTGAGTAGCCCCGGGCTTGGTCCAATCTTTTCGGCACGCAGCTGTGGCACATCGCCAATCTTTCTGTTTGCGAGCAAGCAAGTGGATGGCTTGTAGATTAAAGGCAGTGCAGACGGACTGGCAGACTGCTTCTTTCACTCAGCCAGCTACTGTATGAAAAAGCTTATCTGCCTGTCTTGAGCCAACGGGATGTTTAGTCCGAGCATGATGGTCTACGTCAGGGTGCAAGATTGCCGCGAAGGAGATTATCCACTTGCTTGCGATCGTGTTTTTGGTGCTTGTGACCTCAGCAGCATGCACCCAAGCAGCTAACGATGATTGTTATTGAAGCACTATGCTGGGCCGTTCTTGTCCTTGTCGAAAGCGAGAAGGTCATGCCACGTATCCGAATCAAACTTTCGCATGAGGGTGCGCGTCGCGATTTAGGGACTGTGGCTACGACAGTACTAGACCGACATGCTGTGCTTCCGGTAGCACCTACTGCCCGTAGAGTGGTTGGCGAGGAAGAATGGATCTAAGCACTTTCGACCAGATTGCCTGTGTGTTTTAGAGGCTGCTAAACTCGAAACGAAGCCAGTCTTGCAGTGTGCTGCTTAGGTGCATGCTCGGATGTTGGAGGTGATGCAGTAGCTTGCGTTCTCGCGGCTCAAGGGAAGTTGCGAGTGCATCATTAATGCTGCGGACGCATACACCCCGCAGGTGGTCACAACTTTTGGTTAAACAGCGCAGAAAGGCTTCCGTCAGGCGGTTAAGCCGTGCATGCACACCAGAGAAGTTATTTGTGTCTTACGTTCATCATTTGGGAGGATGAAGTGGGCATCCATCCAGGTGGCCGTCTTGCAGGATCGGTGGCTCCGAATGCAGAAGAGGAGCAATTGCATGCCCCGAGTTCTGTCCCCAGTCCCTGCGAGATCTTTGCCGCGGGGCGATTACCTGCAAGCCAAGCCGCCGTGTCGTTCGCTGTCTCGGCCAGCAAGGGTGCCCCGCGTCGCAAGTGAAGCATCCATTGAGATGTACCTCGCTGCCCGAATTAACAGTTCTTCGTGAAACTAAATCAAGTCAGCACTGTTCTATGATGTTCGATGAACGTTCTCCATAGTGTACGACAGATCCTTGCTGATTTTCTGGGAGTTCTGTATGCCGCCGTGGTGTCCTTGATCGGTGTTTCAGTGCACCTTGGAAGTTCGGAGGTCTTGGTGTTGGCTGTGCTGTAAGGTCCAGCAGGTGTCATGCGGCATGGAATCCAGCTCAGAATATAGTATATTGAATGTCGGTATATTCTTATAGTAAAGTATGCTATAGTATGTTCTACTGTACAACTATGCCCTTCCTGCACTGGTCGGGCACCCATGCAGGCCCACAAAATTGCTTTACGTGTTACCACATTTAGCCAAGTCTAATCTTGGTCATCAAGGTATCTCTGAGAGCATGGGCGCAGTTTCCAAGTGCCAGGCTCCAAGCATCCTAGAGTTGAGTTTGATGTTTCCACCATCCAGAATTCATATCATGTAGCAGCCCTCTGCGATTACAGTCGAGACTCTAAAAGTCACATTGTGTTGCGGGCAGCCTGAGAGTGCAGCCGGACTCTGGCGTGGCCGCGGTCCTCTTTGACTGGAGGTCGAGATTTTTCAAAGTGATGGACCGCAGCCGGAACTGTGTCATTTCTACATGCTCCACGGTCGAAAATTTGCTCGTTATAGGACTCACCAGACCTTTGGAAACCCTTTAAACGAGGGGCGATGGTGGATCAGACCCACCGATGCTCGTGAATATTTGTTTGCCTTCCTTAGAACCTTGGGTTCCTTGACCCTAAACCGATCTCAGATGTCATGAGCCTGACAAGCATCTGCAGCCCCCTCGGTGGACCGAAGCCCGGTCTCACGACCATGTGCGACCCGTAGAAGGCTCGGATCAGACCCCCGCTCGTCCGGCAGATCGGAGTGAAGGACAGCTGCGGATTATGGACTGTCGGGTTGCTAGCTACTTGGGGGTTTCCGAAAATAGGGGGCCCTAATATAGTACCCTTAAATAATAGGATCCTTATTATAAGGACCCCAAAGTAAGGTACCCCTAATTATCGGAAAGTCCCACTTCTCGCACCGGACCGATCCATAGAGCTTGAGGTGGTTACACTGTCCAGAGGTACGTCCTGGATTGCGGGCTCTCAGGATTCACGCACCTTTCTTTATCCGTGCTCTCGAGCAGAACATCATCTCTGGTACGGAGCAGGTGTTGAGTACTGTTTCCTTTCGGCACATGGGCCATCATACAGGGTATGTCTCAATCCTGTTTCACTGGCTAACGGGAGTGTAGTTCTGTATGCATTGTTTTATTGTCAATGATGCGTTGGTTGTTGCTTCATTTCTCTCTGTCTCTTTCTTTTTCGCTTTCTCTGTTCTCTCTTTGTCTCTTTCTCTCTCTAGGGTGCAGGTAGATATCATGGGCTTGTACGGCTCATGGGTCAAGGCATGTCAGGGCTGTGTGGACTTGGGCGTTACAGAACGACACGCTTTCAAGGCAGAACAAATTCTGCAGAAAGGGCCTGCAAGCAGACAATGACGTCAACACGTACGTAAACTTGCAAGGTCGAGTAACCACGTGGAATTATGGCATCATGGCACGAGGTTGGAAGACAGTGAAGTCGACTGTGGACCATAACGCACCACGCCTTCAGTTTCATAGCATCTTACAGAGGAACTCCGACCCCAGCCCCTCAGCTTGACATTGGCATGACCAGCAGGCGATTTTCAGCCTTCTTCGCGCAGGAAGTTTTGATGAGGCCTGGTGCCGATAGGAAGTTTGAGGATGTGGTATGTACCCCGGGATTCAAGGCCCAAGCCACCCTGGGACAGGCTTTGCAAATTGAAGCCAAGACAGTTGATTCCTCGATCCAGAACCTAAAGCCTAAGCGCTCGAGGTTTGTCGCACATGCATACTTGAGGGAATGGCCCTAAACCCTAAAACCCTAAACCCCCGAACCCTAGACCCTAAGTCCTGAAAGGCTTCGGAGAGACTGAGTGCCTTCTCCACAACATCAGGGACTCACACTGACAACGCATCACAGGTGAAATGACCGCACCGCTACTGCTGTGCATCTAAGCTCTATGCTACTATGCGCCCTATAGATGCATTTCGGCACAGTAGCTACAAGATATCGATGCCCCGGTTCATTTCTGCACCACTGGTTTGTTTCCAGACAGTTGCGACAATTCCAGAGCTTCGCGCAGTTTGGCCTCGACACGTAAACCCATGTTCGGACTGCCGACTGTCTTGGCAGTGTATTGACGTCGTTCCTACCGTTTGATAATATTGTTACAGTTGCAGTATGAATTGGCTGCGATCAGCCAAGCGCATGCCCATCGTGAGGCGATCACAACGCTGCGGGTGTCGCCGGAGTTGTGGACGCAAAGAGAAGCGGAGGTGCGGCAGCCAATTTACGTTTGGATCACCCCGAAGGGTGCATACTTTGAAGTCCTCGCATCACTGAAGTGGGTAAGAGAAGGTGCATGTTGCTGCCCAAGAGACGTCTATGTTGATTTCGCTCTCGCACATGCCACAAGATATGGCCGATCTTTACATGTGGAGCTCTGCCACTGACTGTAGTAGCTATGATGGTTTGGCAACTGCGCCCCATCCCAAATGTTGATAGCAGGGAGGGCACAGCGTTCTCCACTGGGCGGCGTTGCTCCAACCTTAGACGTCGCTGATGTGTGTCTATATCCGCTCTAAACAATATATGCGACCGTATTCTGCATTGTAAGTCAGTAGTGTTCGATAGTGAAATACACATTGATACACTCTGTCATGTTTGGGATTTATAGCTCAATGTTCATACCACGTTATAGGCTGGACACTGTGCAGGAAGATTCAACGGAACACGGGGACATTGCCAGGTTTCTCCGACATTCTGTCCAGCATGTTCGCAGAGTTGCTAAGTTATCCAAGGCAGGAGCTGCAAACGTTTTTCGATGAGTCCAACTCCAGTCCCGCGAAGGTGACATGAAGCAGTCCACACATTATAGGAGGCAGTTGCAGAAGAACCAGCAAAGCAGTCGAAGCCTCTTCGGCTAGCAGACTCTGCATACCCCATGGTCCTGTACAAGTACTCGGGGGTGCGAGGTTCGGAAACCTGGAGTTGGCGCAAGAAGCGCTGTACTTCGGTCTGGAGGCCAGGGCCAGTTTAGAGACGGCGATGCTCAGGTTTCCATAGGCACAGGCGATCTGTCGCGATTTGGAGATGAGTCTGTTTGTATGTCTGTTTAAGTCGTATGTATATAGCAGTATATATATATATATATATGGCTTGTAGATACAGATATATATATATATATAAAGTATATATATATACATATATATATATATATTATGGTGTGTATGTATACATGTATATGGGTATATAAATACAGACATACACACAGATGTTTGTCTGTGTGTCTGTCTGTCTGCCTGTATGTATGTATGCATGTTCGTACATACGCACGTAGTGCGTGTGCATGTGTGCATGTGCAAACGTATGTATGCACGCATTCCTGCATGCACTCATGCATGCATATTTTTATGTACGTGGGCATAGGGTGTATGTATGTATGCATGTATGTATGTATGTATGTATGTATGTATGTGTGTATGCATGTATGTACGTACGTGTGTATGTATGTATGTATGCATGCATGTATGTATGTATGTACGTATGTATGTATGTATGCATGTATGCAAGTATAGAAGTATATATTTATGCATGTATGCAAGTAAGTATGAAATTATGTTTGCATGCGTTCGTGTATTTACGTGTAAGTACATGCACATTCCATATGGATACGTACATGCTTGTGCACGGCTCTCTCGCTCTCTCCCTCTGCCTGTCTTTTGAACGTTGCTTGTGCATGTCTGTATGCACAGGCATGTATACCAACAAGGCCTTGACAGATGCATAGATTATAGCAGCTTACTTGGTGTGTGCCTGTGCGTGTAGTTGAGGCCTTTGGCTTTATCAATATTCTGCAATTCTGCTGCTTCTTCTTATCATTATTATGTTTACGCGCTCATTATGATGATTATTTTCACCACTTATATTGAACGCAGAAGTATCGACAGATAGATGTAATGTATGTATGTATGTATGTATGTATGCATGCATGCATGCATGCATGTATGTATGTATGTATGTATGTATGTATGTATGTATGTATGTATGTGTGCTTGTACTTGGGTAGGCCTTGATGTACATGTGTTTGTATTCATATGTTTAAGTAGGCATGTGTGTCCGTCTGTCCTTCCGTCTGTGTGTCTGTCTGTCTGTCTGCCTGCCTGCCTGCCTGCCTGCCTGCCTGCCTGCCTGCCTGCCTGCCTGCCTGCCTGCCTGCCTGTGCCTGCCTGCCTGTGCCTGAATGCATGTATGTACGCAGGTATGCATGCATACATTTAGGCAGGTGTGCAGGTAGGTGGGCAGGTAGGTGGGTAGGTACGTCGGTCGGTATGTATTTCTGTCTGTATGTAGGTAGGCAGGAGGCAGGTAGGCAGCTAAGTTGGTAGCTAGAAGGCAGGCATGCAGGCAGGTCGGTGTTAGGCACGTAGCTAGTATATACGTGTGTAACTTAAGCCCAGAGCCCTACAGGCCTTTATCCTGGAAGCCCTGACCCTCGGAGCATGCACCCTAAATCCTGAACCCTAAGCATTAGCTCCTAAGCCATCCTACAGCCTGGGCCCTGAGTCTTTATCCCTGAATATTTCGCCCAGGTCGATGCCCGCTCTGAAAACCTCCAAACTCCACTGATGTGGGCAGCCACGCGGGGGCAGCTCAAGGTGGGAGGTCTCTCGAAAGTTGTGGGTTGCAGTGTGTGTGCAAGTGTTGCTGCACGAGTGGTTGCCGGCGCTGCGGCAGCGCAGGACTGGCGGCTAAGAAGTCGGTGTTTGTTGTGGTCGTCAATGTTGTTACAGCTGCTACCGCTCCTCGCATTGTCGGTGGTGTCGGCCTTTCGCTGTTGCAGGTATCGTGGTCCTCAGAGTTGTCTTTTGTTGCGGATGCATGTTTGTGTGCGGGCTTGTTTACTTTAGAATTGTTCGCGGTTCGACTTGCTCCTGTGTGTTCGTGTTTGTGGTCGTGGCGGTTGTCGTTGCAGTTGTTTGCGTGGCTGGTCTGCTTGGTGTTGTGGTGGCAGGTTGCGGCTTTGTGCCGGCATCGCTGGTGGCGGTTGCTGTCTGCTTGTTGGTTGTTGCTGCCGTTTGTCCTTGTCGCCGCCGGTGTTGTTTTGAGATTTGCAAACACCCACAGGGCTGTCAACGGCTCCTATGCCCCGACAGTTCTTAGAGACTCCGACTTCATCTTATTGTCTACATTGAGTCTACATGTTGCATGCAGGACAGCAAAGGAAGTGACAATGAGCCACCATGATTCGTTTGTTTTGGATTTGCGGGCTCCAGACTTCAGCTTTGACTACTGGCCGAGGGAAATCCTACGCGCCCTGAACCCTAAACACAAGAAAGGGCTGCTTCAAGTAGACCCAAGCATCAAACCCGTCCAGCTCCGGAACCTTAAGCCCTGTTGGGGTTCAGGGTTTAGGGGTCCCATAGTAAGCCCTGGAGCCCGAACTCTACAGCTCCCTGGCACTGGCAGGTTGCAAAAGTCCTCCTTGAAGCCAAAGCAGACCCCCACGCTCAGGCAGTCCGGTGGGGCATACCTGTGGGTTGAGGGTTCAACAACCTCGAAGACTGAACCCGACGTGAATCGAGGTTTCCTGTGCTTCGAAGCCTTAAGCGATCAAGGCCCAGCTGGAAAAGGCGTTGAACTAGACTTCATTAGGTCATTATCCGTTCTCTTGCTGGGCATCGCGCCCACAAGGAAAACATTGCACTCAGTAGAGATCTTCAAAGGAATTCCTGAAGCTTCTCTGCCGTACATTGCAAAGCATGGAACTACAAAGACTCTTCAATTCCGAATGTTGATCGGTCATCTAAGCATAGCGAATGTCGGTTGAGCTCCAAAGGCTTCTGAGCTACTTGATCGCTAAACTCGCACTCATCATTATATGTTTGTTGCGCCCCCGCGACCTTCATGTGCTGCTCACTTTGTTTGCGTTTGACCTTGGAGGACAGCGTGGGTGCCTCGCCGTTCATCCTCGCAGTGCAGCATTCGCAGATTGGCGTCGCTCCCGCGGCATCCAGACTCTCTGTTTGGCAAAAATCGCTCTACAGCACGACTAGCCTGCTTTCAGCTTGTCGAGTGGTGGTTTTCGATTGGACTCCGATTGGCCTCTGGGGCAGAGGGTTTGGACTGATGGGCTGCGTTTTGACCGGGCTGCAGTTCTGCCGAGGGTGCCGATTCCGATGTCCGCCTGCTAAGTTTCACCCAAGGTCCTGCTGCTACTTTTGGCACTTTGCAAGCACTCGGAGCTCTTCGCGTCTAAAGACTGCAAGGCCTGATGCTTATTGGAATCGGATTGGGATTCCTGGTAGCATGGTTTCGGCAACATGTAGACTTTGAAGTATCCTGGAGCCAGGCTCTGACGCTTGCCATCCTTTTGTTTTCCATGTCTAGTGAGGCAGTAGGACCTCGACACGTCCCCTGAAGAACCAAAATGCCACACAGACCCCAATAAGAGTTAACGGAATCCAACAGGAGACGAAACCAGCCTGCAGTTTCCATGAAGGGTGTGAGCCGGCGCCGTCCCCATTATCGCCATGAGCATCGGAGAGTGGAAGTTCCGAGCTACAGCAGTCAGCTGCTACGAATCGTATTGCCAATTGTTGACAGTTCTTCTTGTCATGAGTACATCGTTGTTGTTTGAGCTGTGTTGTCCTTGCTATTGGTATGAGCATGCATACATACATACGTACGTACTTACTTTCTTTCGTTCTTTCTTTCTCCTACATGCTTTTGCATGCATACAGGCAAATTTCATAAGAGCAGGGCTACACCTCCGGAACGCTTAGCTCAAAATCTTTCTGTGCAACGGCTGCTTTATGCTGCGGTCTTCCTGGCCGTGAAAATGGAAGATAATAACGGCTTCCAATCTGGATTCCTATGCTGAATACCTTGCAAGCATGCAGTCCGTTTTGGCATGGAGCTCTCATCGTAATCAGCTAGCTCCAAGCTGGCATCATTGAAAGACGATGGAAACAGGAACATGGAAAGGTCCCAAACGAAGCTCAGACTTTGCCATCTAGCTTCGGACTTCTTTCGTCCTGTCCCTGTTCCAGATAAGCGTGCCATGAGGGTCGGGGATGTGTGTCCCTGCATACTTACGACCTCATCGCGTCTCAGGGCTGTGGTGCCCTACATTGGGCAGCCTACAAAGGTGACGAGCCGAGCCTACAGTTACGGGCCCAGATAGTCTTGTCCAACCCTAGGTCGGGCTCGGGCCCTCATGGGAAGGGTTGCCGGATCTATGTGTATCTGTGGTGTACAGAACTTAGTCGCACTTCTTCGAGCTGTTCGTTAGTTGTTATTTGCTCATGTCTCCAAAATGTCCTTTGGTATATACTTGGGCACAGGCAAGGCGTGGCGCTTACGAAGTGAGGTTTGAAGAAATTAGCCAATTCTTCAGACAGTGCTTACCTGTAGTTCACAGCTTCGCAGTCTTTTGAGATCCGTTGAGTCATTGTCGAAATGTTTGGTGCTGTGGCACCTCATGTCAGGCACATGCATGCTACGGTGGCATTTATAGTTTATAGTAAGTATACAGCCAGCCATGCGTGAGCACCGAAATGTAAGCCTAGCAGTGCGCTCGGAGCATGTTGCCGACCTCGCTGGTGTTAGTGATTGTTCATCTTGTGTGTGCTCCAGTCGAGATGCATGTCGCGCAGATGGCAATAAGTTTAGATTTAGACTGGTTTAAGGCAATAGTTTAAGGCGGGCACCTACAGCTGGTTCTGCGGCAAGGGTTGTCCAAGGCTTCTGGAGTACTTCAGCGCAGACTTTCACGCGGTGGACAGCGAGCAGAGTCCTGGTGGCATATGCCCACAGTTCCTAGTCAAGCTACAGTCAGTTGCTGCCAGAAAATGTTGAACAAGTTGTTTGCTGCCTAACTGAAGGAAGTGGCTAGTGCTCAAAGCACAGAGGCAAACACCAAACATTGCGAGCAATTCTGCCAGTGGCAGCTCCACATGGCATTGCGGCAAACGTGATGCTGAGGATGACTCTTTTACACCGAGCTGCACAAGGTCATCAGGAGCTTTGGGAGAGCTTGGTATGCGGCTTGGGACATTAGGTCAGGGTCATGTACCATTGCTGTTTGTGGTCAGTCTACTTGTCTTTGCGACCGTAGATGGACGGTGTGCCCGCCGCGTTCTGTCCATTTCTGTCCCAAACTATGTTACCGAGGAACATCATGCTCTTGCAAGGGTTGTTGACTAGCCGGGAAGAAGAAGACCCGTAGCGGACCTTAAAAACCGGCTTGCCTCTGCCGCTTGGGATTATTCCGAAACCATCCACCGAAGTCACGGAGATAGGGAGTGTTCTTCAGAAAGAGACAGGAAATGAGTGCCCTCACGGACTTACCGCCTCTTTTTCACCAAGACGCACAACAGAACGTAACGAAACATCCTAGCAAGCTATACAAGATGCTCTATTGGACAGGGGTGTACAGAAAGTGTCCTATGCATCTAATGCTGTTGGATGTCCGGAACTTAGACCAAGAGATCACCGTTCCTAAGCCCTTAAGCCACAAAGGAAGCCGGCACCTCGACGTATACGACAGCACACCTCAGCACAGGTCACAGACGCATGCTCACTCCCCCATGGAGAGATCCATCATCCTGCAGTAGTCTGTGGTCCAATGTCAGTAGTCCCATCTGCAACATCGACACAACTTTCGCGTCAACGTTTCCTCGTTAGGATCCAAGCAGCTGCAGGCAGCCGATTCGTGCACATAATGACCTGATTTAGTCAGAAACACCATACGGTCTGAGCTGCTCCCTGCCACTCGTCTGGATGGAAGCTGCCCTGTAGGGAAGCAGTACCGACAGAGACTCCTTTGAATTGGCATTCCACTGCACTGCATTGGCCTGCATGTGCGTCCACTGTGCAAGCAGTCCCCATTCTGCGTCAGATACACCAACGGTGGGATGGCATCTGCCTCGCAACTCAGTATCACCCTCTGCTTAACCCCCCAAGGTCGCCTAAACCTATCAACCGGAGTCCTCACAGAATCCCCAGCGCTGGCAATACGCCTTGGTAACTCAGGCACAGCCCCTGTAACCTCATTGCTCGAAGGGTGTTCTGTCGCCGCTGACCTACCAGGATCTAAACCACAGGGTCCTAGGGTTCGGGAGCTTCCACTAGTCGTCTGCTCTTCAACCCTACGGTCACTACGGAGTCCTAAACCACAGGGTCCTAGGGTTCGGGAACTACCGGTCGTCGTCTGCTCTTCAACCCTACGGTCACCACGGAGTCCTAAACCACAGGGTCCTAGGGTTCGGGAACTACCAGTCGTTGTCTGCTCTGAGCTCCGACCCTGCTCAGGAGAACTACCCAGACCTACATTAGCAGACCCATGTCTCTCTAGACTGCGGCTGACCGGATTCTTCGAAGGCCCGCCTCGATCTCCTTTTCCCCTTCCCATAGACGAATGGCCATCATCCCTCAAGGTATCCCAACTCAACTCTTCATCAACAGGAACTTGAATCCTACGTCTCACCCCTTCAAACCCAATCTCAACACCACTGCCACTACCTCGGTCCGTACTTGGACTCCCAGTTACAGTGATATTGACCACCGGGGCCAATGAAACCGTAGTCTGATCTGGTGTTTTTTCCTGAGCGGACTGAACAACTTCTCTCGCCACTTCCCCTTGAGCCCCTTTAATCCAGACAAACCCATGCCCTCTCAACCAACATCCCCAAGCGCAGCCTATACCCAAAAGAACACTACAAGTCACAATCATTCCCAAAATAAGCCACATCTCCCAGGATCCCTCTGCGTTCGCCTCAGAGTAACGGTGCCCAGTAGCCGACGTAACAGAAGCTGCAACACATACACCGGTCAAACCTCGACCACTGCCTTCTGATCCTGCTGAGCTACGACTGCTTCCGCTAGGTCCCCTAGGCATCCCTGAGTCCGTGGTCCACTCGCCAATCGACGAATCCTCACTTGGATCACTATCAAGCGGCACCTCATCATCGACATACACTAACCTATCATTACGACGAGGTTGCTGACCCAAACCGCCATGATCTAGCATGTCATACCCTGGAGGTCCTGGTACCGTAGGATTTCTAGCCTGAGCCAGCATCTCCTGATGGATCTCCGACGGCGTGCGCACATACTCTAACCCATGACCTAAACCCTGCATGTAAGTCTCACCAACCTCGACTCCATCAGGCCTTGGTACAAAACGTACTTCAGGTGAGCCCGATCTATCTACCACCCCCAGCAGCGCTCTCAACTCAGGTCCCGAGTCAACAGAACCACTAGCCCTTGAGCCAAACCCCTCAGGTTCCACATTGCTTGCTCGGTACATCTGCTCATGAAGCGCTAAAAGCCAGACATGGTCCTCTTCGCTCATATGCCACTGGTTTCCATCGGACTGCACCGGCATTGGATCAGGCTCCCCCAGTTCTAAGACTCCTTCTAGGCCATTATCATCAGTCTGAACATACTGGGTGCAGAAGTCACGCTTGGGAGGAGGAGTTCTAGGACCGACTGAAACTGGAGGCCCTCTACACCACCTACTCAAACAGGCTCCAAGCTGAGATGCAATCCACCAGCCACAGCCTGCTCCAAAACCCATCAAGAAACCCATCCATAACTCACCATCCCAAGAAACACTACTACCCACCTCAATCTTAGCACCTTTAGAACCAACAACCTGCACCATGACAAGCATTGCAAGCAAAGTCTTCATAAATCCTGACGGCGAAGACCTAACTGTTGCTACGCTGTGTCGTGGCGGCTGTTCGTCCTGCCTAACATGAGGAGTCCAAAGGTCGCATACCTTCAGCAAATCTTCTAGTCTAGCAGGACCTACTGGCTTAGTCCCCAAATCAGCCGGCATGTAAACTCCATCCAAATGAGCCAACGTCCAGTCTTCCGACTCCAAATCCTGCCGTATAACTGCACCCCTTAAGCGCAAATGACGTGTACGCCATGATCCCGACTCCAACATGCACAGCTGCACGGCCGCCATGTTATCACAATACAAGTGGCAACCCACTTCTTGCTCACCTACATCCATAAGCGACGATATCGTGGGCCGAAATGCTTTGCCCATCAAGTGTCCCTCTGACAAGGAATAAAGCTCGCTCTCAGCAGTATGCGATGCAATCAAGGATTGACGGGCAGCAGACCATGAAATCAGAGCCCCTCCCCAGTAAAGCTGAACAGATCCAAAGCTTCTACACTGCTCATCCGCTGCAAACGATGCGTCTGTGTAAACTTCAATAGTGGTGGAGGTCCTCTGGTGCTTCAGCTGACCCCATCTACCATGACCGCCGTCTGCAGCCTTATAGTGAAGACTTACACCTGGAGCAGCTCTAAGATACTTGACCAAATGTTCTGCCCGAGCAACTGCCTCCCGTGGGCTAGCTGTGATCTTCTGAGCGGCCATACTTACCCCATAGGCCAGATCCGGACGGGTCCTGCCTGAAATCCAGAGCAACTGTCCAATTAGGCTCTGCGCCCGCTTTATCAAGTCGCGTGTCTCGGTCTCGTCCCTGGGTTCGTCAAACTCTCCCATTTTCACAGCTGGAGCACGTTCTTCTCCCTGAATTGACTCCTCGCACTGATCCAATAAATCCCTGATATAGCTCTCTTGATGCAAGCGAATCCCTTCACCTGTCTTTTCCAGCTCGAAGCCAGCGTACTTGAGATAGTCCCCCTCTTTACTCAGCCACTCAGGAGGTGACAACTCCCAATGCCTCTGCAGATCCTCAATGATCCTCGCAGCTACTGACTCAGGAGCTCCTATGAGGATATCATCAACATAAAGTGCCATCACCCCCACCTTGCGCCCAGTGGCTGACTCTATCTCACCCTGAAGGTCCGTAGAATACTCCCACACGTGCCACAAGTTGGCGTCTTCTGGCATTTTAGTCAACCTCAGAAATCTATTTCCACACTGAATCTTCAGACCAGCCAACACTCGGTCTCTGTGGCTGCTCCACGATTTAGGAGCCGATGCCAGCCCGTAAAGGGCTTTTCTGACCCGCCAGTACCGACACTGGGTAATCTTGGTATCTCGCAAAATCGTCGGTACTTTAACGATCGTCACCAGGTTCTTGCCATCACGCTGCTTCTCGAGTAAGGGTGCCTGAAGGAAAGCTGTCCGAACGTCAACCGACACCATGTGCCAGTTTGGCTCCAACGCTACTCTCCGGACCACCATCCTCAAGGACTCAGCGCCTGCACCACTAGCAAACAGTTCAGCTCGTTGAACCTCCCCACCACCCTGGCAATAATTCCCACAGCCAACAATACGGGCCTTTCGGGGGCCCGTAGGCTTATGGACGTATACAGCCTTAGCAGGGATCAACTCCACCACAATATCTTTGCTATTCACCAACTCCCAGTACTGATCGTCAGTGATTTCCTCAACAGCGTGAGTCTTCTGGACAAGCGAAGTGTACTCTTCAAGCAGCGAAGACCTCCATTTTTCTGACTCTCTGCGAACCTGATCCTGAGAAACAATCTTGGTTTGCAGAGGAGGAGGATCGTCAACAGAGCCTGGACCCCCCGGTTCTAATGCGCCAGGAATCTCTCCTGCCCCACCTGAATCAACAACCTCTTCTACCGAAAGGCTCCTAAGTTGTGCAGGTAGTGCATTGCCCAACAACCCTGCCTCAAGCCTCTGAAGCTCGTTGCTCTGACGCTCTAACGCATCCAAGGTTGACCAGTAAGACTTATCGCACCAGTCCAAATGAGGGTCACTAGTTTCATCTGCTACACTCAGGAGTGCACAGATCTCCCGATGATTTTCTGCCACCTGATCAAGAGCCTGAGAAACATCTACCTTCATCGGCCACCCTACCCCACACAGCTGGAACTGCTCAGAAGCCCCCAGAACTGTCGAGTCACAGGGATTCAATCCACAAGCCTGCCAGGGGACTCCAAAATCATAAGCTTCACCATCCTGGTCACAATCATCATCCGGTGGCTCATCCTGAACCTTTCCCTCCCTTTCCAGGTCCTTTGTCAACTTCTTAATCTCAAGACTGACACACCTCAGGGCAACATCCCTCGGACACCAACTAGGAAACTCCTCGCAGACCGTAGTTTTGCAACGCCGTCTTTCAATCTTTTCAATACCCTTTGGCTCCAAAAGATTCCTGCTGTAGGCAACCTGACCCTCAGCTCTATGCTCCACCAGGTTGTCACCTGATCCCTGTTGACCACGAGTCACTGGGTGAGGTCCCATGCCGCACCTGATCTCGAGACGATCGGGAAGCCCATCTTGCAGCCCTAAGCTGCGCACTGACTCCAAACAATCCTGATGCACCACTTGTGGTCCTAGACTACGCTCAGACTCGCCGCAAACCTGGGATATTGCCTGCCGACCTTGCAACCCCGGACACCAACTCAACGACTCTGAGCTTTGCCCACAACTCTTGCCACTGCTCGAACTTTTCAAAACTTCAGATTCCCCCCCCCCCGGCTTCAGCACCTGAGGTCGGGCCACGAAGTTTGAACGAAGAGGTACCAGTCCACGCTCGTGAGGCTGCTTTTCCACGACCCCGTCTCCAATCACGAATTGTGCCTACTGGATCTCCGCCCCCAAAGTTCTGAATACAGTACCGAAGACTCCCAAAGAATCTCTTATCAACCGGTAACCACTCACGATCAGAAGGAGCGTACATTTGCTTCCGGGGAACCTTGTGATGCCTGGTGAGCACCTCAGCCTGCGGATCATACCCCCAAAACTCATCCTTACATGCAGGCAGCATGGTGAACCCCAAGTCCCATAGAGCCCTTTTATCCTCAGGGTCAAGTTTGTGTAAGCTGCGCGGGGTATAACCCACCACAAGGAGTTGATGCCCGGAAGGACTAACCGACTCGTGCCACAAGGTGGCATCAAACTTCAGCGCTTCATGGGCCTTGTAAGTGTGCACCCTTCCTACAATCGACTTCCCTTGCAGAGGACACCGCTCGGAAACCCCACTAGCCTCATCAAGCAACCCGTCTTTTTCCTGAATCCACAGACCTCCCCCAGAAGTAACAACCGGAAGAACAACATTTGGAACCCCCTTTTGGTTATGCACATCCCGGTGAAGCACATGATCCACATTCAGGATAAGACCCACTCCTGCAAAAAGGCTCTTAGAGTGGTTGCTCAAGTACTTAGTGAGATAGCGAGTGACCCAAGGATGGCTCCTAGTGCTCGCCTTCACACCGGTCATGCCCCCATACGAAAAAGCACCCGACAAAAAGCTACACTTCCGAAGTAATGGGGCACCAGGCTCATCCGGTCCTGTTTTTACCATCCTGTTGCTATCCTGCTCCAGTCTGGAGACTGCCACTGCGAGGGTTGCCAAGTCTTTCGGCTGAAAGCTGTCGTCATCATACAACCTTTTTGCCAAAACATCGGCTTCACAGGAGGGCTCCGGTAAGACCTGTGCTTCCACACTCCTGACCGCTGTCTTTCCTCGAACCCTGTGATCAGGAGCATCCAAGTCCACGGCTGCACCCATGCTTGTAAAAGACACCTTTCCTTGATCGATAGAAGGAAACAGCTTTCCTGTAGTAAGAAGCTTGCCATCTTCTGTAGCCACCACCCATCCCCGCGACATATCAGCTGAGGGACATTTAACAAAGGCATCGACCGTTCGTGACTTCCATGTTTCACGATGCCAACTGCGATTGATGACCTGGACTCTGGTGTCATATGGAAGAGACTCCTGAGCAGCTAGGTGAAGCTTTCGACGCGCAACGTTCCTCAGTTCATGTACCGCCAACTTTGCCGCCAGAGGCCAGTCTGTCTTACTAGGCCCAGCCTCTTCAAGAATCACTCGTGTTTTACTCTTGACCCTCAAGATGGCTCCCTCAGCTCGTCCATTGCCTTGGTGTTCTTCTGCTACTGCCAATGTCTTGTGTACTGAATGTCTGGCACACCAATCCCGAAGAGCTTTATTATTGTATTCCCGACCTCGATCAGTGTGCAGTCGTCTCACATCAAACCCTTCTGCTTTAGCACGGGCATGCATCCGGCCAACAGCAGTCAGAACCTCGCTGTGGGTTTTCCGCTCAATAGCCTCCACATAAACAAAGTCCACAATTTCAACCTTTGGAAGCAGCTCGGTCTGTGCCTCCGCCAACCAATCCTCCCGGCTAGACTTCACAAGCTTATCCCACTCATTCCAGGAAACCCTCGCCTCGGAAGCCTCCTTGGTCGACAGCTCTGGTTCTGGCTCCTCGTCAACCCCTTCCTCTCCTGCAAGCCACTCTGCATCATCAATAGCCCCTCCACCGTCTACAGCTGGAGAAGGATCGGCGTCAAGAGGCCTAGTAACTTCATCCCCAGTAGCAGCCAGAATAGGAACCGAAAGCACTCCAACTATCAGATACTTTGCCTTCAGCGTATGCTCGTCTCGCCCCTTAGCGAAAGGCCCAGCTGTATCAACCGACAAAGTCCAAGCCTGAGGCGTCAACACCCTCCGATGCTGCTTCCTCTTTGCGGAACCCCGCAGGCAAGTTGCACAATCGTTGCGATACGGAACATGATTCTGCTTGAGATGATTAAGAAACCCGGGATCTATCTTGCGCATCTCATGTCTCCCCGAAGCAACACAGCTCATCCTACCAAAGGCTCGGTGGAACATGCTACTTACCGCCTGAACCAATCCCGGTGACCATTCACTCCATACCTCCGCAACCGACCGAAAGTCTCTTCCTGGGATATAGTCAACCATCTCTTCCGGCACACAACACTCCACAAGAGTTGGATCTGGATCCATGTTCGACCCCAAACAAGTAGGCCGACGCTTCCTATGACCCATAGGCCCCTGAAAGAATCTGAACTCAGCCAGACCTGCTGTCTTCTTCAGATTCATCCACTCTGGAGTAGTCCACAACGTTACCTTGTTATCACAGGCACCTGAAAGGGGTACAGCAGCACCCACTTCCGACCCCAAACAAGGATGCTCCAGCACACACGCGGGAACCGGTACACCCATTTTCTTACTAGACTCCACCGACAAACTCATGATGATCATGAATCTCAGAATAAGAGCATCGTCAAGGCTCCGCTGAGCCCTCTCCTGACATGACAAGTCCTGAACTCCATAACCACCAATACTCTCTCCAGGAGCTCTTATGTGCCTAGGTCCCTGCCCAGTGGTCTCATGAAGACTGCGTGCAGCTGAAAACGTACGACTTGATGGACTTCCAACCAAACCCCGAATTCTTCCATCCCTAGCCTGTTGAAGAAGAAACCGATACGTAGCATCATCCAACAGATCCTCATTAGCATCCACCGACAAGTGAGCAAAGTCCCATCGACTTGCAACGCCCTCAAAGGCCTTCCTGTCCCTACCACAGAACACATGCACTACGATACCCTGAGACTTCATGCACCGTCGGCGCGTGCGACGATTCCAGGTCTGTGTCTCTTCCGCATTGTCCTGAAGAGACACACAGCAGCTGTCCTGCACCTCCTGGCTTGCATCAGGGATCATTCTGTTGACAAAGACCCGAAACGCTGCATCAGCATGAGCATTGCCCATGCG
>CAJNDV010037026.1:0-20737 GCA_905221635.1 Symbiodinium sp. CCMP2456 | reverse complement strand
TAGTAGTCAGTCTCTGAAAATTAATTAAATTTAACTATGAACACGAGTTCAGTGCTATGTCCTTTGACGCTGTCTTGTGTTCTCATGATCGCGGCTTGTCCAGAACAACCCCTGTCTGACAGTCAGTCTGACATCAAAATCGACAGGATTTCCAGAAGTCGTATACTCTTTAAACATCGGTCTCTCAACTTGGAACACGGGTGGATTTGGCGTGCTACGTCCTTGCAGGCTGTATTCTCCATTGCAAAAGACTTCAATGCTGTCAGGCCGACGACAGGACCTGCTGGCCGTTCCCCGAAACCTCAGAGCTTCTAGTATCGACACTCGACTAGGCCTCAGCCCGAGATACTTGGCAAAGCAGCTTACGCTTCCACCTAGCAGTCTCTATGATTTCGGCCTCGGTCAGTTTGGCCCGGCCCTGTTGCGACCCGTTTACAGAATGCGCTGACACTGGCCGGCTTTGAGCTGCAATCCGGAGCGCAGGAAGTACACTGGCTTGCTGGCGCTCAGGAGTTTGTCAGTTTTGTAGAGGCGAAACGACCAAACGCGCTTCAGGGGTGAGACTCCGCCCACCAAAGAGCGGGTGTCGAAAAACGACGCCAGGTTCCGTCCCGTGACGTTCTTCAGCTGAATGGCGTGGGGTTTGAACACCATGCACGTGCCATCCTTCTTCGCGATCTTGAACCTGGGCTTTGCTGGGCTGTTCCGAGTCATGCAAACAACAAGTGGTTTTTACTCCCCGACTGAGTGCGCACGAGTCGCTTGTCTTCCTTGGCATTGGAACCTTCAGCCGCCAACGTGCGGCTGCAGTCGTGGCCTGCAACCTCGAAGTCGACCAGGCCTCCTGCTTCGATCTTGATGAGGAGCTTTCGCAAGCTCAGGAGGTCCGTCGACGCCTTGTTCTCCTCCTCATAGATCACCTGCTCAAGGTCGTTCTGCAAGACGAAGTCCACAGATTTCTCCGGATGCTCCTGCAGCAACATTTCTGCCCTGAAAGTGACGAATGATGTGGAAGGACTATCTGACCCCTCCTCAGGATCCAAGGCTCACCCCTCTTCGGGGTTCTCAATGCTCACCCCTCTCCGGGGTTCTGAATGACCCCTCTTCGGGATCCAGGACTCACCCCTCTTCGGGGTTGTGCTTGATCCCTCTTCGGGATGCAGGGCCCCATCTTCGGGGTCTGAGGAAAAAAAAAGGCTAACGCTGAAGATTCGAATCCCGCTGTGTGTTCATTGCCTGAAATTTCCCGATTTCTGGTGCGCCCGTCCTGAAGCCAAGCCGTGGCCTTCTGGTCGATGACCCAACCGCCTTGACCGTGGGTGATGAAGGGCTTGTCGGCGCCGATGTCGCAGTCCGACTCGGCGCAGACGAAGAGCTTCGGGTCATCCTCGCCGCCCGCACCCACAATCTTGAAAGTCACGCCTGCACACCCCGTGGAGTCCAGAGGGCAGGTGTGCAAGACGTCTGACTCCTTCAGCTTCTCGCAAAGACGCGGCTCGTCGACGAAGAGCTTGTCCCAGTCCACAGAGTCTTTTGCCAGGCCGTCGTCTTCGGTCGATGGTGCCGCGAAGTCGGCTGGCGTGCCGTACATTGCGTCGAATCGCTTGAGGAAGCTTCTCCATTCACCGCTCCGCACTGCATCGCATAGGAACTCCTGGCGAATGGCAGGCGGGATCAGAAGCACATTGTCGGAGACCACGCAAATGCTCAGCTTCGGCACTTCCACTTTCTGTGGCATCTCCGCAAAGGGGGGCTCCGGCACGTACCGAGGCACAAGCTGGCCCATGTAGCCTTCGCCTCGCTTCCATTCCTGCACAAGGATCGCAACGAAACCATCATCATTCGTTGTCTAAGTTCAGAGCTCGACTGACGTGATAATGACTGTTGCATTCACTCGCACAGTAGGTCTGGGGTCTCGGCCTCATGGCCACAACCCCTTATAGCAGAACCCGGAACAAGCATCCGCTGAATTGAAGCATGAGCCATGCAATGTTTTCGGCTAACAACTCTTCGTGGCGTTTTCAGGGCCTTACTTCCCGTTGCGAGTTGCAAGGCATGTGATGCTTGCTTGCCGATCAGGAAGCATATTAATTATGTAGTTTCCAGATTCCGAATCAATGCTTGTGCGAAACTGCTGGTCCGAGTACTGTCATTTACATCGAATACGCACTTTCCAGCCTCGAGCATCCATGGAACGAGAAACGAGTCTGGACCTCTCTGCGCCATTTGACATGCTTTGGCACGTGCCAGCCGAAAGAGTTTCCGAGTGCCATGCTGCTGCAAATTGCCCTGAGCCAATTAGGTCAGCTGGAGGGCGCCAGTCGGGCACACTTCAGTAGGAGCTTATTTTATTCCATGCTTGACAATTGCTGTCACTTCAAGCTGGACATCCTCTGCGTGTCATTGGTCATGTTTTGGCATGTTCTTGTGCAACAGGATTCAAACCATGCGAGCACGACTTCAATGTTGTCAGATTTCTGCTCAAATGCACACGAACTTTGGTGTTCTCAGGCCTGTGTCTCCTAAAACCATGGCTATAACGCTCCTACAAAGAAACAAACCGTGGAAGACGAGTGATGCCCCGCCCAACCAACCCATGGTGCCTCCAAGAGAGCCTCCCCAACAGTGGACGCGGCGAAAGACAGCACAGCTGAGGTCTCCGTCATGCTGATAACGGGGACGCCGAGCTCATAGCAGACACGCTCCAGGCAACCATCGTACATCGTGGTGTTGATCACAATGGTTGGCTTTTTGCCATCCGCGACACCCAGACTCTTCAGGATCGCCGTTGGAATGGCCGATCCGCCCAGCCATTGCGCCGTCTCCTGGGCCAATGTTCTACTATTTGACAGTACATGGACCCTTAGGGTTTATGACATCACACCGCTCCTGCAGGTGCGTCAGGTTCCGACGCGCCTGGTTCGTCAGCATCTTGGTTCCCGGCACCAGGAACTCACTTTCGGGGATTGTTGCCGGCAAAGGAGGCTGCAGGCCGCGAAGCTTCCAGAGAGACGAGCATGTGTGCCTTTGCATCAGACTTGCCACGCAAATTCAATCATCCTGCATGTCCTTCTCACAGTGAGACAAGTCACTTGTTTACCTTCACACTTGTGTCCTTCAACTCCCCGGCTGCCGGACGGAACGCTGTCCCTTTCAGCGGCAAGTTCACGTCCGGAACGGCCATGTAGGCATCGAAGTATCCAGGAACTTCCCGGTTGCCGTGCACCGCCGACAAGTCGACGGCCAGCACGACGGGTCTGTACTCCAAGTTTAGGTTGACGAGCTTGTCCTCTATGATCCTGCCGGGTTCAGGATGCTAGCGACAGGAGTAGCCAAAAGTCGAGGCACATACATGCGGTCATGAGGTCTGATGTGGCCTGTACTCTTTCCTCAGTGCGGCGCCGGAAGTGCTGTTGCACAGGAGAGGAGCGATGGTCAGGGCCATGTTACCTTGTGCATGCCATGACCAATCTTCCCAAAGGATGAACTACTGTACTGTAACACTTGAGAAGTTGTCATTCCAACATTGATTCGCGCTGGACCGCGACCGCGCATAAATGAAACACGCGATGCAGCCGCAAGACGCTCGCCGTTCTTGCAGACGATGTTGGCCTGGAACTGCAAGTGCTTGTTGACGATAATGCTGTTGACCGAGCCGACTTTCGTGAAGTCGGTCCAGACCACGACCTCCACATCATCCAGCGTGGCCTGAAATGGAAAGGGTTGCCTCTGCCAACCTACTCTGCCTCATGATCACTGCACGGGCCTTCTTGCTGAAGTCGATGGCGGCGTTACGGATGAAGGTGTCCAGGCTGGGGATCGAGAGGTCACCGGGCACGCAGAGCATCAGGCACCGCCGCTGCATCGCCGTCTCCACCAGCCTTTGCTTGGGCATCGCTCCATGGGCTGACGAGAAACAAAAAGTATTTTGCAAACATTAACTGACAGAGTCTCAGCTCGGCCGGGCTACCCCTGCCCGATGGCGTTTTGGGCCCGTGTGTGGGCCACTTTGAGCACGTGTTCACGGGCCGCTGTGGACTTGCCAACCTGCAAATACTTGGCCCACTCATTTTCGTCCGAGGCCAACTTTGCCAGGACTTCCTGCGCATGAAACAGTCTTGAAGCTTTGAGACTCCTGAGCCACGCAGCTCAAACACGAGCCGTCCTGATACCGTGCCGCGGTTCTGGCCTCCTCCAGTTCATCCAAGTTCACATTTCCAGCATCGAAGGTCGAGGTGATCGTCGCCTCCTTCATTGGGACAGCAGCAGCTTAAATTAATTACATGTCATGCACTCGTTCCTCGACGAACTCGTTCCAGGGCGTGAGGTGGGAGAGCTTCCAGTTCGGAAGCTGCGTGTCAACAGCCAGCAGCACTTCATCAAACCATTCCCTGACACCGGAAGTCTCAAAGACATGCATCTGCAGCCTACTCAATAGCCAGCAACACAACGCGAACGATCTATACGAGCCTGTTATCCACAGCCTGCTTCAAGGAAGTGAGGTCCTTGGCGGGAAACTGCTTGGAGGCCTCCTGCAGCATGTGATACATGATGCAGCAATAGTCGACGGCTTTCTCGAAGTCTTCGGTTTGGGGTCGGCATTTCGACCGTGCGGATGCCCGGATCCGCTTTCCCGCCCTCAAGAAAGCGAGGATGTGGTTGCGCACGAAGAAAGCCTGACAAAGTGTCTGTACAGTCCAGAATCATCTGAACATCTGCTCAAACACCTGTAACCTGCCTGGATCTCTGGTGTCACGAGAAGCAGGCTTCGCATGTAGTTGTGATCAACTCGTCGGGAGGCGCCCAGCAACCATCGGCTGGACTTGATGAGGCTGTGGCTGAATGCCGAGTCTTTCCATTTCGTTGTGTGCAGATGGGACTGCATCAACATCAGGGTCTCCTCAGGCTGCTTCACCGCAAACCGAGGCAGTAAAAGGAACGGCATGAGTTTGCAACGACCTCACGCTCGAGGCCCTGGCCTCGCAAGTCCCTACAATCACGTTGCAAACGGCCCTCATCTTTTCACCGTCGAGGGCGAACTTGGACGTCATGAGGGAGCTGCTATTAAAGTCTTCCACGATGGCCTCGATCCGTCGTTCCACGTTCCATCCGGAGGGATGTGCTCCCTGCTTGGACTTCGTCTTCAATATCTCGTTGAAGCGCAAGGCCAGCGAGATGATCCTGGGCTGTTAATCTGAAGACCCTTACTCTGCCTAATAGGCAAGCAGAAGCCAAGCATCGAAGGGGCCTGTCTCTCCGCTCCTCTGTACGACAGGGCCAGGTTGGAGAAGCTCTGCTCCACGGTTGACATGTTCAGCGACACCTGAGCACCCAACGAGTTGTAAATGCAACTTCAGCAGCAGTCATGGGCGGTTTCCGTAGCTTGAGACACGGAGCATGGCAGGGAACCAAGAAGGCACGGTCGAGCAGCATGGTGAAGGGCTCGATCAAGGCCCAGTCCTCCTCGGAGTCCGGATCCCGCTCCGCCAGGATCGCCAAGGAGAATGCCAAACAGCTCGCCTTCGTGAAGCCCTTGATGATGTCCACGGCCACTGTCGCGAGCTTCTGTGCGTGGTTCCCGTTGAGCTGAACGCTCACACTCAGCGGCTCCCGCGCGAGGTCTGTGCCAGTCACCAGCATGCTTTCCCATACTCCTATCCAGTCCCTTACCGGCGGCAATCCGTCCGCCGGACACTGGAACCTGATTCAAGCCAGAGTTTTACCGAAATCAACGGTTGAGGGTTTAGGGTTTGCAAAATCACGTCCGCGACACTTCAGGGAGGTCAGCGGGATCTTGACGGTGTCGCCGGATGACGCTGAGTCGATGACCTCATTCTTCAATGCAGCTTGAAGCTGCTGATACTTACTGTGAGTCTAAGGCGAAGTACATGACTACGCTTTAGACGGGATACACAGTCTTTCAAGGGCTTGAAGACAGCAGTGCCGCCCCGCTTCTTGGCATACCGCTCGAACCAGCTTTCCAGATGGTCCCTGTTGAGCTCGTTGTGCTCTGTGTTCCCCGAGGCCAGATACTGAAGCACGGCATAAGCAGGATGCTCGTGAGGCTTCAAGACCTGAAGATCTGCAGCATCCTGCTGCCAGAAGCTGAGGTACTCCACGACCTCCTGCAAGAATGCTAAGGAAGCCCGCAATCACTCAAAACTGCAGTATTGTCTAGTGTAGGACCCTTTGAAGGATGAAATTCCACAGGGATGCCTTCACGAGCTGCAGGTTGCCCTTCAGCTTCGACAACTGTTTCTCGAACTGGGAACACCACTTCTTGGCGGGGGAGGCACCCGACTCGGTTTTCACACCGTCTTCTTTGCACGCGACTTTCTCCTCGATAGCCTCCTTGCACCGTTGCAGAAAACCTGCCATTCCCCTGAAGCTCGGCACCAGTGCCAAAAACTTCCAAAATCACTTCAAGCTTCAAGCCCCGATTGAGCCCAAAGCCAGCTGCGAATTGCTGATTACATCGAGCCGCCACAGAGCACTTCACCGAATGCAAAGTAACTCAGAGGATGGAAGGCCACTCGGGCTCCAGCTGCGAAGTTCTAATGACATCGACCTGTCAAATGAAATCAAACTGAATGCCGACCACGAGAAACGACCAAAGGCCACGGACTCTGGGGCTCCAGCTGCGAAGCTCCAATGACTTGACCTTGACCTGTCAAATCAAGGGAACTGGCCAAGCACCTCACAAAGGATCATCCGGCCACGGACTCTCAGACGCTGGCTGCCAATTTAGTGTTTGAGGACATCGGCCTGGCACGAGAACGTCTTCCAAGCTCTCTTTTCGGACTCGGACCTCTCGAACGCACACCACCCCGACACACGAAATCAATGCACCGGAGGGTAGCTGACGCAGGATTTCAATGCTCCGGACAGGTCATGACGCAAGATTTCAATGCACCACACACTTCCCGACGCAGATTATTAATGCACTACAATGGAACCAGTGCATTGAAAACCACTGACAAGGCGACCCTTGACACCGAAACTTACGCTTCACAAAACGCCCCAAACAACAGTTACTGCATTGAAACGATTCGCAACAAGGCAAAACAAAATCAATGCACTGGAACACTTCCAGTGCATTGAAAACCCATACTTTCACAGCCTCGGGATTCGGGGAAATCCAAATTTCAAAATAGCTTGGGTGGTCCCACAAGAAGGAATCAATGCACTGGAACACTTCCAGTGCATTGAAAAAGTTTACAACAAGCCAACAAGAAATCAATGCACTGACTGAAGTTTCTTACGCTCCTGCACCGATGTCACTGTGGACGTCTCTGAAAGACGACACGCAAAGGCGCCTTCGGTGCCAATGCGTCCAGCACACTACGGTGCAAAACGGGCTCCGCGTCGTTCGCACTCGGTCGGTCTCCGAGACGATTCAGCCAGTTGAGAGCACGAAAGCGAGCCTGCCTCCACATAGTATCATTGACCAAGCGCTGCAAATAGTCAAACGCTCTTCTGTACTCTTCCTTATGGCTCCGACACGAAAACAAACCACAGTAGACAGTGGGTAATACCTCTCTTAGAGACTTATTATATAATAATAATAATTAATAATAATAATAATAATAATTCTAGTATTATTATTATGACATAATACTATATATGATTCCCACGATAACATATGGTTTTCCCAGTTTGAAACCACAAGCCGCATCTTTTTCTGCATCATGCTGCTTGACACAGACTTCCAATCTTCAAATCCAGGCAATGCAGAGAAGGCTAAGACAATTGTTAAGATCAAGTCTAGAATCCTTTCCATTTGCAACCGCCCTGACGATAAAGAATCTGTGCGGAGCTAGGAGCTAGTAGCACCGTGTTATGTTTTGTAGATTTTGCAGGGGGTCAAACGTTGGCACCATAGGAATGATACTGCTTTAGCCTGGCTTGGCTAGTCTATTCATGCTCAACACAGCAGACGACCACCGCAACAACACAATGACAATGCTTCGTGGGCTTTCGTTGCCGACACCCCACTTTACTTCAACTTAAAGTAGATTCACGCCAAACACCGCAATCCAAACCGAAAGCCAATGCCAGCAACGTTCAGACCGGGTGCACCGTACGCCTGTAGCACGAGCTGGCCAGTCTTCTGCCATTTCTCCTTGGAGCTGTCCTTGTCCCGGAGACCGTGCTTCTCAGAAGGCACCAAGCCGCCGTGCAAGCAGCGCTGGGTAGGCATGCACACCATCGGCTCTTGCCCCAAATCGACGGAGCAGATGTACTCCTTCACCATGACAACTACATCAAGAGCTCCAGGTGTACCAGCACCACGACGTCGCTTCACGCGCTCTTGAAGAGCTGCAGGCAGATCTGTCGCAGTCAACAGAAGCCACGATGAAGGTCAATTAACTCCGGATGGGGCCCCAAAAACCTTCAGGAAAACACAAGTAATCTCAAGTAACTGGAAGAACTATGGATTTGTTAAATGATAAGGCCTCGATACAACATGAACAGGAAGAAGTGATTCGAGCTCTTGTCGCAAAGCAGACCGCCTTCAAACTTGACACCAGTTTTGGCAACGTGGTCGGCCCAGGCTCTGACCGCAGCGGACTTCTCCACGCAAACAGCAACATGAGTGCCCAGCCAGGACCGCACACCCGGCCTGAATCACAACCCCTGGACCGGTTACATTTAACCGGACCCGCAACTCCCTCGAACGTGGAAGCAGCATGCCAGTTAATTGGGGAGAAGTTTGAAACCACCCCGGGATTAATTGGTAACTCAAAGGCCTCTGGCATTCGTGCTGCAGCACCTTGATTACGTCCTCGTCGTTCAAGATGCGGTCAGTAGAGGCCAGGCGCCGGGCCAAAATGCCGAAGAGTTGGTCTGTGCGACAAAAGGAAAGCAACTTAACGTGACGGGAGGGTGTCAAGTGAGTTAAAAGACAGAGATAAAGAACCGTCGGAACTCGGAGCCCTTACAAATGACACTTCCGCTCGGCCTAATCCGTTGTGTGTGTGAGATTTGCGCAGGAATGCCAGGGCGGCCACGCGCACTTTGAAGCGCTGCACCAGCAGGCTAAGATAAGCCAGAACGAACGCGTTCTTGTTTTCGCGCACACAATTGTCTCCCTGGTCCACGTTCATTCCGAGGGTAAGGTGTTGATTTACACAAGGACTCTGTCCCGTCCAATATTGAATAATAATTAATTATATCTTATAGCTGTAGCTTCTTAGTGCTGCGCGAAAAACTGTACTCGTACGATGCCATGCTGCAGCCAGCACCAGCTGCTCTGGCATACGTTGTTGGCGATCCAAACATATTTGCTGAACCTGGCAAATGTCACTGCATGCTTTTGCTTTAAAACTGTGAGCAATTGGCAACTTAAAGTCAGACGTACTGGGTTTTAATACTTCCATTCCCGCACCTTTTCAAGGGTCTCGGATATGAGATCCAAAACGAAGCTGGAGTCATGCCTGAGAGTCTCGTCGGCAACTCTGATGTTCAAGATGTAGCCATGAGCGTGGCAAGCGTGAACCATCATGCGCGGCCGGATGGCCGAAGCTAGAGCGGAGGAACAGCGCAATTGAGGATCTCGTGGCACCGCGAATTTGGCTTGATCCATCCCGTCCACTGAAAGCAGCAAGACGTTGGAGTCTTGCTCGCCAGACATGGCCTCGAGTTCCCAGACTTTGGATCTGTCGTCATACTGATCTCTCAGGTGGTTTCTGTAAGCCTGAAGGCAACCCAGCTTCTTCTCCAGTGAAAGACCTTTGTCTGCCAGAGAAGCCTTGAGTTGTTGGCAGATCTCGCATGTAGTGAACCTCCAACGCAACACGTCGAAGGAAGCTAGCTTTATCACTTGCTGGTGCCGTTTAATCTTGAATGGTACTCGCTTGTAACTGCAAAATTCGCAAATTTGCACCAGGAGACATCGACTTCTGCCTGAACCTCAGAACATCCTTCCAGCCATTGTTGTACACCCGCACAAAGGTTGAAAACCTCCGCAGCAAGCTGTGGACCACAGCACTCAGACTCTCACACAGTGGCAAACAAACCTTCAAACTCAACACCAAGCTGCGAGGCTGGGCTAGCCCCAACCATTGCTTGGACAGCGGAGTAGTGCTCATACAGCTCGTGCAGGGACCCAGGTGGTAAATACCGACGAACGAGGTGGCTGTTGGCCACAGTCTGACCATACACCACCCCGCGAGCCGGGCAGTCCAGCCATGCCTCCACAAGCAATCATGGACGATTGGAGTGCAACTCTTGCAAATTGTCTGGACAAAATTCACTTCATGACAATGTCAGGAGATTGCACCCAGTCCACTGAGTGGTAAATTCCCAGCTGCTAATTTCGGATTCTCAAGTTCCCCCCCCATTCGAATGCCTTCAAATTATCTGCGTCCTCGTCGGCATCGCTATCGACAGCCCCTTCCAGTTCGCTCTTTTCGTCATCATCCAGACATCTCTCGCGCTGTTGCCCGCGCTTGATAAACCTCGCTTGGGGGATGCTGGTCCTAATAAGTTGTTCGTGAGCGTGACTCTAATGTTTTTATGCTCCTATTCTCCTTTCCTGCCTGTCTGGCAGAGCTTCGGCCACTTGTAGATGCTGCAGGCGTAAGAATGCGTGGCAACTGGCTGCTGCAAGTTTCTGTCCGGTACCCTTCGCCCCAAATCGCAGGTCTGGCAGCACCCGGAAATCTTTCTGGAGTCGATGTGTTGAAACGCCCAACAGCTGTGATAAGCATTTGCCTTGGAGCAGTAGTGAATAGGTTCAGCATCCAGCTTTGAACCAAAAGACCCCAAAACCTAACCCCCCCCACCCCCGCGTTTCAATTCAACATCTTGAAGTTTGACGGTGTGGGTCAGTCACAAGTGCTGCTGCTGGCAAGTGTCCGGACCCAAATCTCTGCCCCAGCAATGTCCATTGACGCGGGCCACTCACTCGTTTGCTGCTGGAAGAGAAACAGGAAGTCAACTGAGAGGGAGGTCAAATATGAAGGCTTCAAACCAACTTGTATCCTACTGTACAATGAAACTTCTAAGTGCAAAGAAATCTGAAAGGTCGGGTTGCCAGTTGGTCCTGCTCCTGCTTAGTGCAACTCCAAAAGGATTCCATAAAAGCTTTGACCTCCTTCATCTTCAAGTTCTGGAAACACGTCTCTAGTGCACCTTAGATCGAAATACAGATCAAAATGTAATGGAGCGACTGTCACTGCCACTATGGTGGACTGACTTACTTAATACGAAGTATTTCCCGAATCCTCCATGGCCCCATTACATCAACGTTGAAATGACAAACTCTCCAGCTCTTACTCTTGATCTCAATAACGAATTCAGTGTCGGGATGCATTGACATTTGGATGAAAGGACTTTTCGTATTCGCTGCACAGACTTACCGTTGTTCTCGAATGTGTCTTTTCTCAGCCGTTGTCGTTTGTTTCGATTCTTCATGCTGTAATGCCTTGTGCCCTGGCCTTTGGCTGCCTCTTGCAGCTGCAGCTTCTGCCAGAGACGTCCATCGACAAATCGACTGAGTCTGTCCCATCCAAGATTGAACGTCGACCCGGAGTCAGCAGAATCATCGGAGTGCTCATTGTCAGACGCTGGACGCGAAGCCAGCACATCAGCCAACTCAGCATCGCCGTCGCTGGCAGCCGAACTGCTGCGTCTCACCAGGTCAGCGAGACTCGCGCCTTCCTCAGCCTCAGAGTCGCCTCTGCCCTTCAGAAGAGCTGCCAGGCTGCTGCTCGCACTGCCAGGCTCAGACCTCCTTCGCCTCGTCCTGCTGGAAGTGGCATGGCTCCGTGCTCCCACGACCAAATCCCGCAGTTGGCTCATGCGCGCGAGGCATCCTATATAACATGAGGCTGTTGAAACCTAAGGTGAAGTCAGTCCGCGTGTCATCTTGGAATTATTCCTGACCGGATTACTGCAAAGCTGATAAATAATATCCTCTCTGCAGAGTGCATGCCCCAGACTAGTCAGCCACAGCTGCAGCAATGAGACGCTCTGACTGCAAAGCTGATAAAATATAGCCTCTCTGCAAAATGGAAGCCCCAGACAAGTCAGCCACACTTGCAGCAATCAGACATCAATCTGGCAAGCAATTGAAACACGTGCCAGCACTGCCCTGCGGTCCTCCTTGATGTTAATGTTCCCAGGACCAAGACCTGAGCGAACAATGAAATGCCAGATCAAGCTCAATGTGATGATCTTGCTAACTCGGTCGCAATACTACCTGCACATCAAACTGGCTGACATGTCATCTTCTGCTGAATGTTTGTTTTCTCAGCCGGAATGAGCTCTTCTAGTCATCTGCTTGAGACAAACACACTACCTGGCAAAGCAAAGACCACGCCACCGATGGCAGGTGCATGCCGTTCCCGGCAAATCTCGTCAGATTCGACTCTGTGAAGCCATCGAAGCTGATGCGATCCTCAGGAATCAGAGTCGTAATCATCACGCGGCCGGATCACCATCACCGTTAAATAATTACATCATCCACTGACACCTCCAAGTAATTTACATGGTCCAGGTAGAATAGCAAAGTTGCCTTGTGACAGCACCCCCCGAACCCGCGAAACCACGGCCATGACTGTATCCTAGAACCAACAGTTCTACGCACCAGTACACACAAATACCAGGACTAAACGAGGACCAGGAGGAGAACCTTAGTTAATTTTGACTGCTACTGCAACTACGCAGTGGACTCTGGGTCATTGCTTGGTCAGCAATTTAATTTTGAAACGTGTTGAGGCAAGTCATGCATCCATGTATCTCTCCAATCATGCATGTTCATGCTCATGCGGCAGTTGTGCGCGCGACTGCAGCTTGAACTGTGGATCTCACGCTCATGCCAGCCCATGCTCAGAGGACGCACGATCTGCATGTTGAGAGGCTCAGGATGGACTGCTGGCAATGATACTGACTGATGTGTCTTCCTCACTGCTCAGGATTCGCCTAAGGATGAAGCAGTGCTGGGCATTACACGCTTCTGAATATTTCTTAGACTTACACCAGTCTCACAACAGACTGAGAATCTGTTCTTGGTCCTAGCTCTCAAGTTACGCAAAACACGTGCAAGAACCCAGAGCTCTTGGACACCACAGACCCAGCCACCCTAAGCAGACTTGCGTGGCCATGCGTTCTCCCTTGCCTTTCCGTGATTTACTCCAGAGCGCGGCAACATGAAACAGCATTTCCTCCGGTTCCAAAAGACGATCTGTAGCAATGTAGTTGTTTTTCGTGTTCTTCACGTCACCAATCGAAGAACTGAGCATAATCTAGTATATTTCAGCCATTGGTCCCTGGAGCTACAGCACTAGAGGAAACCAAAATCCGGAAACCCGACTTGAATGTAAATCCAGAGCCTTCTGCCACTGAACCCATAAACAACAATCAAATAACAACAAGCTAAGCCTAAAAGCCAACAAACCCCAAATGCCACTGAACCCATAAACAAGAATCAAAACACAAAGCTAAGCCTAAACACCAACAAACCCGAAACAGCCCAGTACAATCTCAAGCAACCATCAATTATAACATTCAAGTCCTGTCTGTCCTGGACCCGAACAAGCTTTAACAACGGCCCGACGCCACCGTAATCAACCGTGATCGTACCTTCACCAACTGTACTGCGCTCGACATCTCCATACTAAGAGGCTACGCCCGAACAACCTTAACAACGGCCCGACGCAACTGTAATCAACCGTGATCATACCTTCAACAACTTTAACTGCCCTCGGCATGAAATACTATAGTAAGGGGCTACGTGGCAGTGGGTAAAGCGCAGGCCGCAGAAAAGTAGCTGTCCATTCTCGAAACCGACAACATTCTGCGCAGAAACATCGAAGGTCCCAAGAAGCCGTAACAGCGACGAAACGCAGAAACATCGAAGGTCCCAAGAAGCCGTGACAGCGACGAAACGTCTGCTGGCAACTCCTACACACACCCAAAACTCATTCTCATATAGGGCTCAATCGAAGTCCGAAGCTTCGATAAAGTGCCTAACGTGAAACCAGACCCGAACGCAATGCTTCAGACCGGACCAACAAAAGCAAAACCCCCCCTCCTGACCCAAACCCTACAGCAATGATTGAAGCCGCTGACGCTCGATCCTGATTTAGAGGTCTTCTGAAATCTTTCGGGCGGAACTTTGGCTGGCACATGTGGTCCCGACTCATTCTTTGTCATGTGTGGCTGCAGCAGTCACTACATTCACTGGCCAAACATCATAACCCTGAAGCAACCCCAGACTAGTCTAAGCACACGCAGCTGGCACGAGAAGATGTATCCGGAACATGAAATTATCAACTTCCGAAGCCTGCTGTACTCATGAACCGTCAACCGGCGTATGCTCATCGCACCCCTCGAATCCATGGCAACGCTCGAATCAGAAAGCATGGCAAGACTGGATGTGACAAATCCGAACACAGTCATGTGGATCATCTCGCAAAAAGGACACGGGAATCACAGCTTAATGTAGGCCCAGCAGCAACATGACTGGCAGCAGACATCACTCCATACGTAGGGTAGCCGAGTGAAGCCAGCTTCTCCCGACCAGTGAAGCACCGCTGGAGATCCTCGGACCTCACGTCGCACTCTTCCACCGGTTCCACGACTAAGAATTTCTTTCAAAACATACCGAGGCCGTCACCAAACGAAGGCCATGTTCGTTGTGAGAGTTGGCATTTCCCCGTGCTGCAGATCAGTGCGAAGTCTCTTGCCGGGGTTCGAATTCAAATCGAAAATCTTCTTCTCCGGCTGTGCCAGCTGGCGAAACAAGGCGAGGTGCTTGCGAGGCATCCTGAGTCAATTCTATGAACTTCATCATAAGAATAATGAATACTGGTATTATTCTAATAAAGAATGAATACGGGTGGTTCATAACATGACCAAGACCGCTCGAGTGAATTCTGAGCCCTCGGCTCTGGCAGATCTTTCTCCATGACCTTGTCTTCGGATGCAGTGGCCAAGTTGAAGCAACTTGGCCGAAGATGCACGGCAGACTTCTTGGACAGGAGGACCTTCTCCGTCAGTTCCTCAAAGGAATTGGCCTCAGGACTCTGCATGGACAATCGCGGCCAGCGTTGGCTCGCAGCTAGCACTTCCAAATTGCAAAACGAAGCCCAGGAACGCACTGCCATTTCCATCTCTCGGAATCATAGCAGATCCTGTACTCTCGAGGCCGACCACACGGATGCCCAAACATTTGTGGACACAGCCTCGGAAGAGAAAATGCAAGACTTGGCCGCTCAGTCTCGCGCTCGCACGATAAGTCAAGGAGCACAGCTTTCTGCATCTCGCAGCATTGCTGGAGCTGATCCTTCCAGTGCAAGACTTAAGACACCGGCCCCGCTTTCATCCAAGAGACAAGCAACGCCAGCCCGGCCTCGCAAAAGCCCACAACGTTCTCGTGGCATGAAGACCCAACCTTCATCATCGCAGCAGTCGCCACGCTGTGCAGCTGTGCCTTCGCCACATTGTCAAATTTCTGGCGCTTTCCGAGCCTGCTGAACAGCACGCAAGGTGCGCCCAAACAGAGCATGCCGTTCTCCGGAAACACGATGGGGCACTCCTTCTTGTGTGCGAGACAGTAAGCCGTCTCTTTCCATATGATCTCCTCCGGGTCCAAAAGCCGATCTGTCGGAACATAGTTGGCGATCATGTTTTTAATGTCGCCAAACAAACACTCGTCTGGGAACTGCCTCAGCAGGAAACCTTGGCAATGGCGATCTCGCTCAACCTCGGCTCTGTAATCCCGATCATTTGCCAATGACTAGTCGAAGTGTGGGGCTGAGACCAGCAGTCAGTGTAGCAATCAATGCTAGCTAGTCGCCATGAACGAAAAGCGGAGCCCTGGGCGGCACGACAGCAGTTCCGCGGCTGCGGCTTCGAGGAAGCCCCAGGCAATGCGCGGGCAGTGGATCCCAGAAAAAAGGGTGCAGCAAGTCTTCCTCGCCTCCAGCTTTGCTATGAGATGTCTGCGACCCACGAGCTGCATGAGACCCTGCAGCATCTGGATAGCCCACCTCCTTGCATTGCCAGGATCTGCATGCAACATGAAAACTGAAGCTCCGAGTCAGAAAGTTTGTGACCTTAATTTTTCCAGGGCACCCTGCATCTTGAAGGGTCTCCGGCACATGGAAAGTGTCACAGACCCTGGGACGGTTTGGATGTCAAGTGTACATGTACACTCATAATGCAGGCAGTTCCATGCCATGTGTCACTTTGCCGCCCCGCGGCACTTCCACTTCGGCATCAGCATCATCATCATCGGAGGCTGAGGACACCCTTTGGACAGAGCTCGATGCCGCAGCAGGCCGCTGCCTTGCAAGCGCAAATATAAAGCAAATAAGTCTGGATCCCAGCGCCTTTCACCACAAGCAACCCGGAACACGTGCATTTCAAGCCATGTGGCTTCGGGCATGAACGGCTCGCTGGACGCCTCAGATCGCTAGAATGCTCCACTTCTGGCCAGTGTCGGAATTCGCGACTCTTCAAGTCCCATGCAAGAAATTGTGAGCCGAGCATCTTTCGTGCCTTGGGGGCCGCTTCACGACCAGACTGTCGCATGACGTCTGCAAGCGACTTGCCAGGCATGATCCGGTCCCAGCGCTGTCGCGCGACGTCTGCAAGCGACTAGCCAACCATGATCCGGTCGCAGCTTCTTGCTAAGGTCGAAGTTTTGTAAAATGATGCGTCATTACCCACTGATCTCCTTTAAGTCTAGAGTCTAGTCAACTCTGACTGGCACATGCCTTAGGTTGCGGAAAAAGGCTACCGGGGACATGATCCGGTGGCAAGTACTTTGAAATGTAAGCTCGGAACTTTGTCAAATCATGCATCCTTACCCACTGATCCACTCTGGGGGTAAGGGACATGCCCAAGCTTGCTGGACAAGGCTACTGGGGACATGATCCGGTGGCAGCTATAGTTTCTCAGGTCGGTCGGAGCTTTGTCAAACAATGTGTCAATGCCCACTGCAGTCGTGATCTTCTGTGAGGCTTTAAAATGGGACTGGCATGTCCTAAGGCACTTGTTGGAAAGGGCTGCCGGGGACATCCAATGTGAAATGAAGATGATCGAAAACAAACTGCACCGTCAAGAGCGACGAATGAGGCTCGCGCAAGCTTTCACAAACTCCGGCCAGTGACCAAATCACGAAGCCTGTCAAATATGCACGGGAGGAACCCTGTATAAAATAATAACTGACAGCCAGTAGAAATATCTTACGCTTCCAAGCGTCCAAAATGAAGCTGTTGAAATCTAAGGTGAAGTCAGAAGACGCCGCGTGTCATCTTTAAGTTATACGTGGCACGATGAATCTGCGTGCATCAGACAGTCAGACTGAAAACCTCATAATAAATAGCCTGTATGCAAAGTGCATGCCCCAGTCAAGTGAAGACGTGCAATGAGTTCCTCTGGGCGAGCATTGGAAACACATGCCAGCGCTGCCCCGCAGTGCTCCCGGATGTTAACGTTCCCGGCACGAAAACCTGGGCGAGGCATGAAATGCCAAATCAAGCTCAATGTCATGGCTGTTGTTTTCCCCCGATTCTGAAATCCTAACATGTCGGTGAATCGCTTTACCAATGGCAACACGCATTCCTTGGGCAGGGAGCCGGGGCGTGCGGATGAACAAAGACGAGTGAACTTTAAAAAGAGAAAACCTAAAGCGTGTAGAGGGTCCTGGGTGTTCGAGCTTTGTTCGTGGCGCAGTCTTCGTTGTCTCGCCTTGTCACTCAGAGTTTGGGGTTTACGGCTTGGTTTTCTTCACTCGGGGTTTGGCATGGCTCNNCCTCGGAGTTTGTGGTCTAGGCTTGTGTATTTTCTAGTTAAATCTTGAGGCACAGCCGGAGCATTCGCAAAGAGGAGTGGCATCTTGCTTAGGGTCAAGGAGCTTCTGCTGTTACTGTTCTGCTAGACTACCTAGCACTCAGGGCAGGCTTCAGCCTCCGTGCGTCGTTGGAGAAATGCCATGATCATAGGCCCCAATAAAGGGCTTAAGACACTGTTCATGACATAAATCCTGCATGACCTAAAGGACCCTAAACTATGTCAAGTCTGGTATACACCTTATAAAGGGTAATGCAGGATTTCTATCATCATTGCATGCCATGCAATGCAATACCAGGTGTCACCGATTCAAGACATGCCTTTTCTATGTCATGGAGTCAACCATACAATCAACATTTTTCCAATAGCCGCAAAGTCATGAAATTGATCGGAAGCAAACACAAAAAAGCAGGACCAACATGCATGCAGTAGGCATGGTTGCATTGTGGCCTCCCTGCCTTAGCCCTTGCCCTGCAGTGCGGGTTGCAACCCCAAGCGGACGGATTTGACACCGCCTTAATGCGGGCACCGCCCGCCCGGTAGTGGCAACACCCCTCCTCTTGCCTTCCGCCTGCAGGTTGGCACCCCAGCGGACACTTTAGCTCATTGTCCCGCTGTCATACCCCCCGAAGGGGGCGTTGGCTTCAAGGTGCCTGGGCCGCCCTGTGACCCGGCCAGCGGTCACACACCGACAGAAACCCACAAACCGGGAAGTCGGTGTAGGTAGGGCTCACAACTCGTCTGACAGCTCAAAATCACGCAGAACAACCATGTCGAGAGCTGAAATATTCGCAGCAGTGTGTCCATGTGTGGTGTGTACAAATGCTCAGATCCAGGGCTTAAGGGGTCCTAAATCTCGCGGAGATGTGCTATCGTGGCTTGACTCGACAGGAAATGCTGCACCGCACCACATGACGTGCTTGCATGCCTGAAGTGTGAGCCGCGTGAACCGTAAACCCTAAACCCTAAACCCTGAGTAACACGTGAGGACGGAAGCTGCCTCTGCATGAGCTGGGCGCGGGGCGGAATGAGGTCGTCCAGGTCATCGATTCCGTGTCCTGCTGCTGTGCCTCAAGCTTGAAATCGAAAATACACACCACCCCATAGTCCAAGGTTTTCGGCCGAAGGTTCTATGCCTCTTTCCAAGCCAGTCCCTGGGATTCCGAAGTCGATCATCCTGCTGTCATCATCAGATCCTCCTGGTGTTCTTAACACCATGTCATATTTCATGTTAAAGACCACTAGAATTGGCACATTGGGCCATCGATTGGGCTTGCGAAGAGAAGTTGCAAGCTGCCGTCGGCTGTGATTCTGCGGCAAGCCGTGAAATCAAAACAGTGAGAACTTGCTAATGCACACAACTTCTGCAACTGTGCTTGCTCTCGAGTACGGTGCCATCATCATGCCACAGCCAGGCTTGTGATTGGTGTCGTCGAGAAGACGAAGAGGAAGGCAAGTTCGGGAAGGCAGTTATCTCGGATTCTTGCTTTCTTGCTGCGACAAAGATAACGAAAGAGAAGACAAGAAAGAACGAAAGAAAGAATGCATGAATTACCAAAAAAAGATTGAAAGATAGAAAGAGAAAGAGAGAGAGAGAGAAACAAATAAGAGAACAAAAGAAGCAGCGAGGGAGAGAGAGAGAGAGAGAGAGAGAAATATCATCATAATGATTCTTCAGGTGCACTGACACCAAGGCCTCGACTGTCGGATGTTCCTCGGCAGTGCGTTGTCCAAGACCTCGCAGAGAAAGACAGAGGCACATATCCCAGATCTCTCAGAAAGGGGGGGGGCGAGGGGTCTCAATACTGGGGTCATAACAGTACTCGTGGCAGCGGTCGCTACTAGTACTCCATGCCCTCCTTTCCCGGACTTCACGCGTTCGATTGTCGCTACGCACTTTTGGCGAATCCCTCAGAAAACTCTGCACAGAGGAAAAGCATGCTAGTCCATCGCATCCAGATCGATTGAACTCGCTGTGTTGTCCGGTGGCATCTGTGTCCTGGTCGCAGCTTGTAGCTTGGATTGACGTCTCTTGCAGCTCTGCTTGTGTTCGAGGCCCATCGAGAACCGACATTCCGAGCAGCAATGTGTGTGACTGCGACCTACCAGAAAGGGACATCCATCGGTTATGCAAATGGTGACTGCCAATCGCAGCAACCTTTTGCGACGCCGGTCACAGCGCCTGCTGTGAGCACCCAGACCACACTCGGAGCAGCAAAACTCTCTGTCGCCACAGCGTGTTCGCTCACACCCAGGTGTCGTGCAGAAAGCCATGACAATGCTACTGCTAGCTTCCCCTGCTGATGGCACAATGAGCCGAAGCTGCTGAAGGCCGAGGTGCTAATACCACTAACCTACGTAGCCACTGCTACCAGGACGACTGAAGCGACGACAAAATCGATGATGATGGAAACGGGGATTCAGGGTTCAGGGTTGACAAGAACCTGCACCGTAAACCGAATGTACCCCGAGGGAAGAATTAACTTCATTCTGGTGATGACCCCCCCGAGGACTGTTTAGGTGAATTCAAGTGAGGAACCCCGAAGAAGGGTTTGAGTGAATAGAAGTGATGGACCTCTGAAGGAGGTTTTAGGTCAGTATTTTGAAGTGACTCGCAACTTGAAGTGATGCACCCCCGAATGGTTAAATCGAGTAAATTGAAATCATTCACCTCCGAAGAAGGGTTTTGAGAATAATTCGTGATGAAGCTCTGTGGTTTAGGGTTTTGCTAGAATCCAGAACAGCTCTCAAAAACGGCACGCTGGTTCGTGCCGAGGACCGGACGTCTGCCGCTGTGAAGGGAGCTTGCAAGGTACCAGCCTGCGGTAGTTAAAGCTGTCTCAGACCATGAAAGAGACCCGGCACTGCAGAGCCCCCGGAACAAATCTCACCACACCCCTTGCTCCCGGAATGCCTCAAGCTTTCCCCCCCC
>CAJNDV010037023.1:0-20757 GCA_905221635.1 Symbiodinium sp. CCMP2456 | reverse complement strand
TACGCACGGTGCCATCTGCTCGCTGGCATGCCGCTCACGACTGCAGGCCTGGGAGCTCTCAGTTGGTTCACATGTATGGGGAAGGCCGGACATGTTCTAGGCATGCTCTGCGGGGTTGGTCCTGCAAAAGCTTTAAGTTTGAAAGGAACTCGGCAGATCAAACCGTGAAATCCGCTCAGACCACGACAGGCATGGGCTGCTCTCAAGCGGGTGGCCTGCCGGCGTGAAAGCTTCCCATGTCCCAAAGTCGAGATGGTTTATAAGCCCATACAGATGCTGTCGTGAGATGCGGCTAGGATCGACTAGAAGGTTTCTGGAAACGGCAAAGAGGTGCAATCCAGAGATTACCTTGTGCACTATCCCGTAAACAAGCAAAAGGAATTCAGACCTTGCAGACGAATCTATGCAAACCTGCACAGAGTCAACGAGAAGAGAAAGGTACGGCACGGCCCCAGAGACCCTGGCCTCAGGATGCCTTCGAGCGCCGAGCAACAGCTGCCGCTGATACGTTTCATTCCCTTGAAGTAGAGTCGTAGATGCGGTAGCATATGCAGTCTATACAACTCAAGTAGAGGCCCAGGACTCTATGAAGACTTCGTATCAGCGGCAGTCTGGCTGCATCGGCGCCAGGCTGCCAAAGCCTCAGCGCTGCCCGGGAGCACGAACAAGTCCCTATCCTCATTGCACTGCGCGGTTCGTACAGCTTGAGGAGGTTGAATCGAAGCATGACAAGCTTCAGGATGCCTAGCCTTTGCGGTCATCCGTTTGCGAGCTAGGTTGGAGGAACCAGGGTGCCAGAGACCAGCGCATCAAAATGAGTTGAAGGCTATGAGTTGAACCTGATCCTTTCGCCAGCAAGCTCCGACAGCTGAGCTACGTCATTCCTTCTCTGGCCGATAACATGGCCACTCCGCAAAGGCTGTTCGTCTGTACGTCGACATCTGCCACACTCCATGAGCCGGCTTGCAGTGTGGGTACTGCTATAAACTCGGCGTGGAGTTAAGGGGTTTGGCCGGTTTCGGGAAACTCTTGTCTTGGTCGCCTGGCACTCGAACTGCAGCCTCTGGAAGGGCGAACGATGGCGCATGCCGCAGCAACTGCAAGGCTTATCAAGGCTTCAGGTGACTTGCGTCACGCAAGAGTCACGTAAACAGACGCCACAAGAAGTACAGTGGTGTTCGGCAACAGTCAATATACCTTGCTGGCTAAATGAAACTTATTGTAGGTCTAACTATAATGATATGCAACATAATGCAGAGGGTGGCCCTAGAACGTTGCAGCCTTGCCGATGCGTTGCAATCCTCTACTGTAAGTCCTGCGCCTTCAGTTCAACCTCCCCACACACTCCAGTACTAAGCTCGCGGCGACTTGACAGGTGTGCGCGCATGGAAGGCCGTGCCTGTCACATGCCCCACCGGCTGGTAACACAGATACAGACGTGACAGCCAGCAACTCTGAAGCTGCAGCTGCGCCTCGGCCACCGCAGCACATCCACCCGTCGAAAGCGACCAAGGTTTGGTGAAACAGGCAGATCGACTTGGCAAACGAATTTGTGCTTCTGACGGTGATTAAGCCACAGCACCCTGCCACACTACGAGTAGAGGTTACAGTCGTTAAAGTCTGTTTTTCCTTGGGGCCAGCTGTCTCGGGAAAAGCCTTACTGGTGTTATGTGGTCCAGATTGAGTAGAACTCGGCGTGGACAGGAGCTATTGCGGTGAAATGGCAGGACCCAGGTCTCAAAAAGTCGAATCTTTCGCAAGAAAAGTTGCTACCCGAAGCTCTGTCAAGCCGTGGTATGGTGAATCTGACATGGGCCCTGACATCTTCTGAATGAATTCGACAGATGGGCGATGGCCTCGGAGCCGCAGCAGCGCTTTTGTTGGATTCGAGGCAACCCTCACGTCAAGAGTACTTCCCGTAGTTGACGCCGGGCGGCTCGCAGCAAGAAAGCCTCCCTGCGAAATTCAACCGAGCTGGCCGGCGGCCTGGAGGCACAGTGGTGCGCAGTTGCAGGCACGAGCACACTCTGAAGCTTGGGATCGAAAAGATTCGGGTCTCTTTGTCTGTTCATTGTTATGCCATGCTCCAATAGATGCAGAGGCTGTTGTCTGACGAAGCCCTCGGGATTGTCTGCAAACTTCAACTGCACAAGGGAGAGCAACAGCAAAAAAGGAACCAAGAATCAACAGTCGCACCGACAGCTCGCCGAGTGCACCATCCCGCAACAACCCCGATCCACAAACCAGCAAAAGGAGCTCTGAGCCCTTAATTACCAAAAAAAATCCACACGAACATGTCCAGCGACAAGATGAAGAAGGTCCCGGAAAAAGGGCTGTCTGCAAGGAGCCCAGAGAGACCCGTGAGACCCTGGCCTGCAGGAAGCCCGCGAGCTCTGAGGAACCGCTGCCGCTGATACGTTCGTTTATTCTCTTGAAGTAGCTGCTACGACTGTCTAAAAGTAGAGGAGACCCAGGACTCTATGAAGGGTTCGTATCAGCGGCAGTCTGGCTGCATGGGCGCCAGGCTGTCAAAGCCTCAGCGCTGCCCGGGAGCAGAGTCAACGCGTGTTTTGAAACAAGTCCCACTCCTCAGAACTTGCAGTTACCCGCCGGGACGTACAGGTTGAAGCATGCCAGCTTCAGGACTGCCAGCCGCTAGCGTTTGTATGCCTTGGCGGTCGTCTCATTACCAGCTAGCGTGGTAGGCAGGGTGCCAGAGACCGGTGCACCAAAAGGGGTTGAACTGCTAGGCGAGCAGAGCGTACGCTCCCATCGCCAGCGCTCGAACTCTGTGGCTGTGTGATTCATCGACACTCTGGCATCCCTGATCACTTCAGTTGCCAACATCCTGGCAACATGGCCACTCCATAAAAGCTAAGTTGCCGCGAGGTGTTGGTATAGCGTGCGCCAAGGGTTTTGGATGTTGGCGGCTGGGCATGGGGAAGCTCTACCTCTGGTAGCCTGGCACTCGAACTCAGCAGCTGAGCGCCTCACAGAAGTGCGAGCCGAGCCGTGGGCGCTTGGCGCAACTAGAACGGCCTCTGCAAGGGCGAATGATGGCGAAAGCCAGCAGGTGCCAGGTTTCGGGTGGCTCCGCATCGCCCACGAGTCACAGAAAGAAGCGTCACAAGAAACACGGCCGTGTTGGGCAAACGTCAATACCGAATCAACGCATAATACTACACAATGCAGAGCGGTCGACCCCAGAGCATCGCGGCTTTGTCGATACATTGCAATCCTGTAAATCTTCAGCCTTCAGCATAGCCTGCCCATGCACTCCGGTACTCAGCTCGGGGCGACTTGACAAGATGCGCCTGCCCAGCCTGCCCAGCCACCCCTCGCCCCCTTAAGGCAAGACAGATGAAGACGTGACAGCCAGAAGCTCAGAAGCCGCTGCCACTTGTGCCTACAGTGGTCTTTGCAATTGCGGCTACGAGTACTTCAGATTCAGAGCGGAGCCAAAGCACTTGCTTTACAATTCCGCCTACGATCAGTCTGCCCTTGTCGGGCCGCGACCATGTCCGTATCATAAGAAACCCTTCTGGCCTGGCGCAGGACCTGCAGAGCCTCCAGGTGGCCGTTCTGGGTGGCCATGAAGGCGGGCGTGGTGCCGTTGTCGTTGGCTGCGCCCAGGTCGGCCCGTGCCTGGCGCGAGACTGCTCTGCCTTTCCGAAGAACTATCCGAATGGAAAAAGAACGAGAAAAACGAGCTCCGGCCGTGGCAGCCCACGCTTTTGAGTTCTCGGTGCGGGGGATCTGAAGCACGCAAACAGCATGCACACGGCGAAATCAGGGCGTGGTGATGGACACTGCGCCCCTCTAACTCCACTTGTGCTTACAGCGGTATTCTTCGCGTGCGGTTACTTACTTTCCTACCAAATCACTTGCCTTCAAGTTTCACCTGCCATCAGTCTTTCTACCATCACCGCGAGATCCTGCATGCGATGGCATGCCGTGGCCTCCTGCAGCAGGCGCAGCACGCCAGCGTGGCCGTTCAGGGCGGCGAACATGGCCGGGGTGTCGCCCTTCTCGTTGGCGGCCGCCAGGTCCGCCCGAGCCTGCGCATTCAGAAGCACTTTCAGCCACAAAACAACCAGCTGCAGCGACTCTTGGGCAAGCGGTGTTTTCGGTAGGCAGCTGGAGGTTCTTTCGGCGAGAATCATCAGAACCGTCAGCCGCACAGACACATGCCTCCCAAAAAGGCGCAAAAAAACACACTCCGTGCCCAAGCCCACATGCTGCCAACATACAATTACACAATGAATGCAGAAATCTAGAGCACATACTTCCTTTCCAATGTGCAAGGCGCCTGCCCAATTCGTTTACGATCGTCAAGATGAACAACTCTCAAATTTGGGCCTCTCGGCTTGAAGTGCTCTTGAGCCAGGGCTTTTTGATATACACCCTCCCCCAGCTTTGCCGCAAACTCCTTCCCAAAGTACGGACGTCTCTCAGACTTGTCTGGATGGGAGGTAGCTCCGGGAATCTCCGGGACTTTGGTCAAAAAAGCGGGGCCTCGGCTCCCTTCCTTCTGTCTCCCGGCCTTCGACCATTCAACGCGACGGGACTCTTTAGAATAGAACTCCGTCGTGGCCCGCAAGGCCAAACGCACGTTGAACATCGCAGGTGCGTGGCGCGACTCTGGTCTGAACTATCGCAGATCTGCTTCACAATTTGCACAAACCTGATTGGAGAGGCGGGCTGCTGTTGGGACGTCACAACATGTCGCTTGCACCCAACACGCCTTCCATAATGTTGGGGAGGCGGGCGGAGACACGCGGCTGGCTGCACAAACACACGACAACAAAGCCAAGACTTGAACAAAAGAAGACACGGAAGGTAGCCCAGCGACACGAAACTGGCGAGAAAGCGAGACAACACTCTTGCGGGACTCCGATGCTTTGCCACAAGGCTTGCAACAAAGGTCTTAACCTAAGCCGTGCCCCCACCCCCGCAACCTTGAGGCAAAGTTGCTTAGATTGGGGTGGTGGCTCTGCGACCTGGGCCTTTTGCACTCAAAAGTCTTCGGCGTGGGCCATCCTGCACAGAGAGAACCGACGCCCAGAGCACAAGAGTGTAGCTCTTAGGCTGCACCCTGATCTGATGATTTCGTGGCTTGCGATGCTTCGCGCTGGGCTCCCGTTGTAAGCTCCTGATCTTTCAGATGCCCTCTGAAATCAGGCATCTTCTGCGCGGATCCGCTCAAGACTTGTTTCGCGCAAGTCTAGCTGAGCCTTTGCCATGGGAACAGCAAAGCGAGTGCTCGTGGACAAAGAGATACACAGGGCAGCTCAAAGGGCTGCTAGTAGTGGTTCCCTCTACTTACCACCTACCCTTGCCCCAGAGAAGCCAAGACAACGAGCACCTAACGCAGGAGTCCACCACCCGGGCGACAGCAACTCCCCAAAACGAAGGACAGCAGCGACCGAGAGTGACATACCAAGAGGCTGATGGAGATACAGAAGTCTTGCGCGGACCCCCGGAGCTTGAGAGCGCAGATCCGTGCCAACTTCAGAAAGCAGGTGCTCACCTTGATGCAGAGCTGTTGTGGCCTTTGGGTGCTCTGGACTCAAGCGTCTGGGCTTTTGAAGACTGGGCTCCAATCTCTGGGCGTTTCGCTTTGCTGCCTCCGGGCTTCGGAGTTGCGCTCAGCCGCAGCCTTGAGAGCTTTACGTACCGTCCCCCGACCTCGCTCCACGTGCAGACATTTTCAGGACTGCAGCTGGCCTCCTCGTGCACATCCTTTTCGAAGTTGGTTCGCAAGTTGTAGCAACGACTGTCTTCTCCCCTCCCAATGAAACATCCCTGCAAGTCCCCCTAGAGGCCTCTGCTCTGAGCCTCCTCGCTTCCTTGCAACAGAGAGCTCTCCGGAAGTCCGCGGCCCGGCCTCCCAGAGCAGCCGCAGCGCCTCCAGGTGCCCGGCCGCAGCAGCCATTTGTGCCGGCGTTGTGCCGTCCTTCAAAACAGGAGCCACCACGTCACTTCTCTTCCGCTCGTTCCAATCTACGCTCGGCTCAGGCCCGGTCCTTGTCCGCTGCGGCGAGGTCGGCGCCAGCCTCCGCCCAGGGGCAGGGAAGGCAATGAGGAGTGACAGAGTTGAGCGCCCTCCTCTGACTCCACTTGTGCCTACAGTTGTCTTTGCAATTGCGTCAGATTCAGAGCGGAGCCAAAATGTCCGTATCAGAAGAAACCCATACAGTTTGGCCCACTTAGGACATACGACCGGCTGCACGGCTCATTCTTCCGGCCTCGCGCAGGACCTGCAGAGCCTCCGGGTCGCCGTTCTGGGCGGCCATCAAAGCGGGCGAGTTGCCGTTGTCGCGGGCTGCGTCCAGGTCGGCCCCTGCCTGGTGCGAGACTGCTCTGCATATCCGAAGAACGAGAAAAACGAGCTCCGGCCGCGGCGTCCCACTTTTTTGAGAGTTCTCGGTGCGGGGGGATTCCACGATCAGTGAGAAGCACCCGGGCAGGAAGTGAAGCACGCAAGCACCACGCACACGCTTTCATTCGTTGCAGGGGTTATATAGGGCAAGTCGCCCTGACCTTCTTCGGCCCTTCGCTGCACTGACTCCGGTAGCAAAGCTGCGAACTCATCCCCTGCAGTTTGACTTCTTCGGCCCTTTTCAGTGGAGATCGCCCCCTCTCAGCTCGTCTGCACATGAAACGGCTTGCAGTGTGTGTATCGCTGTACGGGGAAGGAACCCTCTCCCTTTTCCAGGCCTCGTGCAGGAGCCGCAGCGCCGCCGCGCGGCCGTTGCCGGCTGCGAGGAATGCCGGCGTGGCGCCACTATCGTTTTTGGCACCCAGCTCCACCTTGGCCTCCCAAAACAAGCTCGCAAGGCCCCCAAAAGCCCATGGGGAGCGGGTCCCTCCCTCCCTCCCGGACCCGCCCTGGCCGCCTCGCGGAGGGCCTCCAGAGCTGCCACGCGGCCGAATGTTGCGGCGTAGTGCGCCGGCGTCCAGCCATTCCGGCCCTTGGCCCCCAGGTCGGCCTTGGCCTGCAGAAGAAAAAGGGAGGGGGAGTGCGGAAGAAGGCAGGCGAAGAAGGCCGAAGGGCGACGGCGACTGCGAAAAGCAGCTCGCGGACCGCTGAGTTTCGCGAAATGCGTTGGACAGATCTCGCTGGCTTCGTGCGCACGGCTTCCTTAAACGAGTTCGGCAAAGACTCTCGGGTTGGAAGGGCTGGTTGCACGCCATCACAGCACTTTCAGCTTTCGAATCTCAAGTGCATCTAACAACCGTACAAGGTAGTTGCATATGACGACGGAACAACCCTCATGGAAGACTTAGACCCCGAGTCGGACTGAACGCCTCAAGGCCCTGGCTACTTCAGTTTCTGTACAGACTCACTGAGTATACTGCTGAAGGCCTGAAAACAGACCCACAGAAATAGCCGCGCCTTCTTTTCCTGACAACACGCTGTCTACCCCCCGGACACGTCACGGAACCAAGTCGTTGTATCTTTGGGCTCGCGCCCTTGACGGCCTAACTTTGCAGCAGTTCGGCAACTTCAGCGAAACAAGATGATCAGGTTAGGGACTGGGAGATGCGAGAGAGAACGTTCACTCTGTCGGAGCCCTCTTGCAAGTCGGAGATGTATGCAGCGCCACCCCGCCTGTGACAGCATCCGCAAGGCCTTCCGAAAGTGGGACCAGAGAACATTCACTGCTGACGTTATTAAATTAAAAATTAAGAAATGGCCACAACAGGCAAACCTGTTTCGGCTGGCATGGACGATCGACACAGCCCTTGACAAATGCGTCCAGATCTCCGAGGCCTAAAAATGTGGCAATGTCTTCGACAAATCAGGGCTGACATACTCTTGGCACGTAGTCCAGAATGCGCATGCTGCCACGTCAGGGTCTCTATGACAGGCAGCTACCCCGAGGCCTCTGCATGGCCACCTCGGGCAGCTTTGTGTGCTGCCGTTTCCCAAAGCGCGTCGCGGGCCTGGAGGTCCACGCCGTGCGCCTTTCGAGTCTGGAAAAAACAGCGGGTTTGGACAATCACCCCGGCAAGTTCACACGGGTTACCAAAGCCTGCGCGTGAAACGGTTCGACGCTGCTTCAGTACTCCCTCCACACAGGAAGAGCTCCCACAAAACAGGCAAGGAAAACAAACCAAGCCACATGCAGGACACGTCTCCCAACGTCATTCAACCCAACTGTTGCCCAAAACCTCATCTTTATGCCGGCTCGACACCAAAACCACCGTCATCAACACCCCAACGGCCCGAAGGGTTTTTCGCTGACTCTCATTTTACCCTCGGTGCCGTGCAACGAGTTGACACTGTTCCACTCGGTGCCACCTTCCCAAGTCTAACAGCATGGACTGCTCGTGCTCCTGGCTACACTCTTATCCCGAGGCCTCAATGAAGCTTGAAGGCGTTTCGTGCCGGTGCTGTCGAGCACTTAAGTTCTGGACAACAGGACGCGCGTGTATTCGGACCCAAGTTGGGACAGAGGCAAGCTCGAATCCGAGATTCTCCCCCGCTGCATACAACCGCTGAATCGTTCAGAACTGACAAAGCGGTGACGGATGGGGGTTAGGTCGTGTGGTTTGTCCTTTTTTCGAGGTCTGCTGACCAGTTCCCAGATGAGGCAGATGAGGAACCTTACATAGCATTCCTGCACGGTCAAACTCGTTAATGCCACTTCAGCCATGACTGTCCTTGCACACAGCAGGCCTGGCGCAGTACTTCCAGAGCATCCACGTGGCCCATCTCTGCAGCCATGTGGGCTGCCGTGATACCCTTGTCGTCCGCAGAGTCGGCCACGACCTGCCCATCGTTAGAACAACTTTAACCTTGGGGTGCACTGCGGCTTGAGCGTCGGAACCCCTACCTTCTCGTGCCCGTGAAGTCTTGCCTCTCTTTGTCTGACATGGATCCTCAATGTCCAAACTTGCTTTGGGGAGCTTGAGCGTGTTTTTCCATGTCAACGTGCAGGAATTCAAACAAGTCTTCTGCAGGACCGTCTGGGCAGGTGCACCGCAAGCTTGAGTGACACCTGCTGCCTGAATGGAGAGCACGCATGGGAGACGCCACAAACCGGGGTTGTGCGGAGCTTGCTTTCCGTATCACGTTCCCTTCTTCTTTGTCGCCCCTCCGCCTGTCCCTCTCGATCACTCTATGCTTCTCTCTCTCTCTCTCTCTCTATCTCTGTCTGCCTTCACCGTTCCATTCCATGTCATTCGACCTCATTGAGGTCATGTCAACTCTTGAAACTCTTGTGCTGGTGCGTGGAAGAATGGGCCCTTGCCGCGCCTGAGTTTCGGCGAGGAACCGAAGCACGTCGACGCTGCCCGATGCCGCAGCTAGGTGGAGTGGGCGGCGCCCCTGCTCGTCCGCGGCGTCCATGGCTTCATTGCTGCTATACAACGCTCTGACCACTTCCCGCTCACCACACCAGGCGGCCTCGTGCACGGGCAGCCAGCCGTCATCCTGCGTGCATGTTTGAGCCGACATGATGCGCTGCACGTTGGCCACGCTGCCCAGCCGCACCGCTAGGTGCAGTGGGCCGCTGCGGAGGCCTTGAGCCACTGGGAATAATGTCACGTTACAGCGTAGCAGTATTTCCGAAACGGCTGCGGTCAGCAACGTGGCCAAACTGAAGGCCACAGCTGCAGCGGCCAGAGAAGCCAGGGCTGGGCGGGCCGCCAGCGGGCCTGGCCGTGCAAGGACAAGTCGGGCCTGAAGTTGGGTTGAAGCAAAATTATTGGTTGTGGCTGGTTTTCGGCCCGTTAATGGCAGTCGGGCTGGGCACATCGTTGCTGTTGCCCAGGTCGAAATCCCGAGCTTAGAATTCTCGTTCTTTGCTGCAAGGCACCGCGCAGTGGCTGAAGTCAAGCCCTTAACACATTACGACTTTCAGGCTAAGGTCGGGTCAGGTCGCTCTGCTGTTGACGCGGCTACTATGCAATCTCGGCCGGAAAGGCATGTGCCATCGGGCGCTGTGCTGCCATACTTCGCAGCAACGACCGCTGCCGCCGCGATGGTGGCTAGGCTGCGGCCGAGCAGCAGCATGCGTTGCAGCCGCAGCTGGCTTCGCAGCAATGCCTGCCTCAAGCCACGTGAAGGCATGCATGCGTCGAGCTCTTTGGCTGCTCGTTCGACGAATTCTGCATCCAAGGTACTGGAAGCAACCCCAGGGGATCGTGACGGCGCTGAGCAGCAGCTCCAGCATGTCCTGGGGTCGCCTGAGATCTTCCCAGGCCTTTTTGAGGACCAGCTTGTGGATCGCCGCCGACACCGCGATCTCCACCAGAATCCAAGCTGGCAACCAGGGCTGCTGGAGGCCACGCCTGAGGTGACAATTCACAGGCTCATCAGCACACTCCCTCCTCAAGAAGGGACCGAGTCGAAACAGGGGTCCTGGAGGCGTCCACTGGACGAAGGGCCATGCCCAGGAGGGCCCAACCACAGATGCGTCCGCCGACGTCCGCGCAGCGCCAGGCCAGCAAGCCAGCCTCTGGCAAAACGCCAGGCTCCTTACTTCATTTGCACAACGTCGCACAGCGATGACAAAACCATGATTAGTGGGACAAGCGCTTTTATGCACAAGTCGACCTCGAGACCTCGCCTCGACAGGAAAGTTCATCCAAGGCTCGATGGTCGGTGCGCAAAGCCGCCGGTAGCCCTTGTTCGCGGCATCGGCCATGGATCCTAAGGACAGGCCTAGCGACAGGAGAAGGAAGAACACGCTGCCTTCCTGCGGCGCACCTGCAACTGCGAGCGCATATGCCTGTAGGAGGGAGCTCGGAAAGCTCTCGCTCAACTGCGCCAGAACCTTCTCCCTTACCAAAACTACGGTTTCGGACCCCAACTGCAAGGACTCGTACGCGATCAGAAGCGGCTTTATCTGCAGCATGTACAAAAGCAAATCCTTAACCCCGGGCTGCCGCTCCCCCTTCTCGTTCAGACCCTGGGCCCAGAATGCCAGATTTTTGTTGTCGTCCGCCCGCTCCCAACTCGCCCGGTGCAACACGAACCCCACGACCCCCGAACCCAGGGTAATGGCTATCAGCACGCTTCCGAAAGCTATCAGGCCACTTCTGAAGTATGCCGTGGCGACGTAGATGTCCGACACGATGTCAGCGACGGAAAGCGCTAGGGAAGTGGCGATGCGAAGCTGCGCTTGCAGCCTTTCCCGACTTTCCTCCTCCACTAGACCGAGTACACGGTAGCCTCGATCTGTGACGTTCTCGTGCACGTACAATGCGTAGGCCGCGGCGGCGAGCAGCGCAGCGTACGCGAGGCCGGCACCGCCGACCCAAGGCTGCTCCAGGAAGGCCCACCTGCACCGAGGGCGGATTTGAGTGACAACTGCACCCGGCAGCAGCTTTTCTTATAGGTACTACTGGTAGTACGTTGCCACTTGCAAAAAAGGCCGCAGGCACTCCCAGAAACTTAGAAATGTCGACCTCTTGAAGTCGGAACCATAGGGAGGAAGGCCCGAGGTCAAGGGGGGTTCCATAGCCCCAAAACCCGAGGCCCTGCCTGAACTCCTCGGAGACCTTCGCAGCTGCAGAGGAGACCCAGGAGACCAGCGCGCCGAAGTGATGCTCCACTTCCTTGCAAGGTAAGTGGGCTCCCCAGCTTCTTCCTCCCCCCCCCCCTTGAAAACATCAGATGGAGATAAGTAATGTAAGAGCACGAAACTTTGAGCCAGGTGTCGGCGTAGAGGCATGGCCTCAACTGCTCGTTGGTCTTGTCCATATTCGTGTTCCAAGTACCTGGGCGAGCATTGAGACCTTTCATCTTACACGAGGTACTTCTGCAGTTCATCCCCCGAACTGGCACGGCATACATCCTGCAGATCTTTGGCCTGAAGTGGACCTGCGACCATGCTCGGCATCCCAACCCGGGGCCCCTCTACGATTCCATCATGCCCGAACACCCAGATATCTTGCGCCCCTAAACTCCCGACCTCGCACCACCAACTCCGACGCCGTCCGTTCAAGGGCACTCCAAGTTGGACTACACGCGAAATAAAGAGCCTTCAAATCCTAAATCCTACTTAAGCCCCGTCACTCCTGAGAGACGCCAGGAAGGTGTCGGAGCTTCCCTGGAGGAGCCGCCTTCCCGGCTGCGGCTCTGGGAACCTCGGTCGCACCAGGAGCTCTTCGCACAAGCGAGAGAGAGAGAGAGAGCTCTCATCGACACACGGAACGAGTCCAAAGCTGGTTTGGGCTCTTCTGGGGGCTCTTCGGGAGCAGAGGCTCTGCTTGCAGAAGGAGTTTCTTGTCTACCAACCGTTCAAGTCACCGGAGACATCAACCATCAACAGGTTCTGAACACTGCAGAGGGTTTGCTTTGGGTCTGCCGGACTCTCAGGTTGTCATGCCGGGCCCAATTTGCAAGGGTGTGCATGAGCTTGTGGTAGCTGGGACGCATTCACCTTTCAGAGCAGCTGGGATTCAGGGCCAGAGCACCTGAATGGAATCGAAAAAGCGCGAAATCAATCCAAAGGTTTCAGCCCAGCGGCCATGCATTGTGAAACAAGATAGCGAGCGTCGCAAAGAGGCCGAGTGTCCTGAAGATGGCCATCTGTCCTGTCAAAGCGCAGACGATTCGCGGGGTTGGGGCTCTCAGGACACGCGGGGCCTGACATTGCAGGAGAACGCATGGGCGCACAGGATGTGCCTAAAAGCCGCTCAGGCCTAAACATCTTCTCTTGACTTGTCGCTGCTCTATCTTCCTGTCTCGACTGCTGCTTGCTTTGGGTTTGCCATAGATCGCTGTTGCTCCGGCACTGTGCTTGCGGCAAATAGCTGCAGTGGGCTATAACATTTTCGCTTGCCACGACAAGACGATGATATCAAACAAGGCAATTGCAACAGCAACAGAAATGCAGCATCGCGAATTGTAAGCGAATCAAGAACGCAAACAGTAACAACGTCGCTCGTCGTCGCCATCGACATCTCCATTTGTGCTCCCGGCAGGGACAACAGCAACATGGCCGCCGTTCGAACTTTTCATAGCCAGGATAGAGTGGTGTCACTTCCTAAATCCTGACGGACATCGCCCTCGCCCCCAAAAAATCTCCGCTGCATCCCCTCTGCGACGTCGCAGAGCTTTGTTTCGCCAAGCTCAGTATCCGGATCCCCTCACCACCTGCCCCACCGACGATGTTTCCGGGATGGCCCCGAACCCGAGACCTTCTCAGAGCTTTGGCCCCTTTCTGTGGCCCTGAGACGAGGGCAGAGGCCCGAAGCAACAAGTCCCAGGCCGAAGGAAGCTGGTCGTCTCTTGGGGGCTTCTGGGCTCCTACTAACTAATTTACTAATTAGTCATTTAAGGTACCCCTCTTCAGTACTATACTACAACACTACAACATCCTTCCTAAATAGTGACGTGGACATTAAGACCCGTTATCAAGAACCCAGGCTTTCTCCGGGTGCCGACGATTGGGGGTTGTTGGCCTGACGACGTCAGGGTTTAATTAGGGATGTGGGCTTTTCAACATGAGTGTCTTGCAGGGGCTGGAGCAGGTTGTTGCGGGGAAGAACGCTTCTGACCCTGACCTTTAAGAACGAAGCAGCCGTGAGCTAACGGATGTTTCTGTGGTGCGTCTCCAGGCTCACAGGTCAGCGCTCGCCCAGACTCAACATCCTTGGTTCTGGCCGAACAGCTTGCGTGATCACTTTCACAGCGCCGGATGACACGTGCAGTTGGGCGTTACGTGAACTACATGGCGGAGGAGCTTGACTCGCAGGCTGGCGATGCTCAGCCGAGAATCCATCACTCCGCCAAGTGCACTTTCAAAGCAAGAGAGGGCACCGAACTGCCTATCCCGAATGCGGCATCCTTCCCTCACCGGCCCTTGGGCCCCGCACTGGCGATCGCCTTTGCGCGGGTCAGCACAGCGAAGCGCAGGCATCGAAGCCGCCGGCCTACACCCAAAGATTGTAGCTTCTTCTTTCCCGAGGCAGCACCCTTTAACCCTTTAACCCTTTAACCCTTTAACCCTTTAACCCTTTAACCCTAAACCCTAATTCCCTCCCTCCTTGGCCTTAATGCAGCTGCAGACGTCGCACTTCTCTTTTTGACTCCTAGGCTTGGGCGTCAACCGGAACTGAAGAGAAAACTAGTCGTTGACAAAGAGGACAAGCCGATGATGGCAGAAGCGGCCAGCTCTGCCGTCCGGCCGTCCCGGGCATACACAAGCATGCCCGTAAAGAAGAACTTTAGCCGGTTACGGTACAGGTTCCAAACGAGGAGCACGAGCGTCACGAAGTCAAAGGGTCGGGCAGGGAGGGCAGTTGTCAGGCTTCCTGTTGCTGGCGGTGGCGCTGGCGGCGGTGCTCCGTCTGTCAAAATCAACGGCGGCTGCGGCGGACTGTGGCTGCCGAGGAGCAACTCCGAAAGCCACAGCACTATAGAGAGTCCTCGACTTCGGGCGCAGCACCGGTAAGTTGGCTGAAAAGCTCACGCCCCAGGTGGAGGCAAATTGCCACCAGACCACGGACGCACAGCCGCACCACCAAGGCTATGAGCAAAGCCACCACGCGAGGGAAGAGCAGGACCAGTACCAAAACCAGCCACGTTCTCCACCTTGTCAAAGGCAGCCAAGCCCTCAGCAGCTCTGCAGCAGAGGGCCGCGCGGGTCCAGCTGGGACACGAGTGAGCGGACGGGGGCGCACCGGTTGAAGTCCGCCCACTGGCCGCAAAGTTTGGCTCGTCCACGTAGGCAACGAAGTGGTGAGTTTGGCTAGGGCGGCAGTCACCCGCCTGCCACCGAGCCGGCCTTCCAGCGCGCGGCAGTCGCGCAGGCAGACGGGTCTTGAAGAACTTCTGCCGCTGTGAGGCCGGCGTCCAACGGCTCGTCGCCCAGCTGCGCTGCCGCCGAGTGAGCTGCCTCTAGCAGCGCCTCTGTAGCCGACTGTTCACGCTGGCTCAAAGTGGGAACTCCGGCAGTGGCACTCCCGGGTGTTGGCGTTGCCACAGACTCTCAAGCTTTGCACTCGACGGAGTCGACGTGAGAGTCTGAGAGTCGCCCTCCTGGTAGGGCGGCTTCCAGACGCGGCCAGGTTGTCTTGGCTGGCCCCGCGATCCATCCCACCTTGTCTGGACAACGGGGGTTGGCCAGGACCACGTAGATTCGGGTCTCGCCGTGATAACACACAGCAGAGCCCGTCACCAGACGTTGAGCTGTCCCAGACGGCTCCTGCCTCTCCACTGAAGCCTGGTTTCACTCGCCACAGAAGCCGAAGGTGTAGTGGTGGGGCCACTCGGCATGCGCTTCAGCCAACTTGCCCCTAGCGGCTTCACTAGCAGAGCAGGCCACTTGCAAAGCCAAGCCTTCTTGCAAGTAGGACTTAACCGTCTCTTGCCTGGCCCAGCGTCCAGCGAACTGTAAAAGAGCGATATTCTCAGTGACCCGGAACAAATGTGTAGCTCCGCCACCGCGTAATGATCCTCGGGTATAATGCAAATCACCCACACGCAGACGTTCCAGGCCAAAGGCAAACAGCTTGGACCAGTCTCTCCGCGCGACCCGGAAAAGTTTCTCTGTTCGTGGTTTGCCCTCCACCCACCAAGTGAGCCATCGGATCAAAGCGGGGGATTTCACAATCACCGCTGATTTCGCCACACCCGTCGCGTCTTTGGGGAGCGGAGAGAGAGCACTAGCCCCACAGCTTCGTCAGAGGGAAGGCCTGGATCAGGTAGGCAAACATCGCCCACTAACAAACCCGCTGCCTCGCCCGGTCTGAGCAGTGCTTCAAAGCACACCCAAGAAGAAAGCATTGCCGCCAGATACCTCTCGCGGTCTCGCCCCGTCTCACCCAGCGCTCGCGCCATCAAGGTCACCAGCAGGCACTCGAGCACATATTTAGAAATGGGCACCCTTGATTTCACGGGTTGAAGGGACTGCCACCCCTTGATAGCGGCCAGAGGACCCGCAATTCGTAGTGTCCTTTGCAACCCCAAGACTCCTAGAGTGACCTTGTAAAGACGCTCGCCCTCCTGATAGCAATGCTCCACTGTCGCTGCCAACACTCGATCTAGTGTGCGAGCCGGAGTGCGCCGCGTCACCGTAGCCCCCAACTCCCTCGCTTTGTTCAAAAGCCACGTTGAGGACTCACGAAGGCTGTGCCGATCCTCAGAGGCACCCGCTTTTGCCCAACTGACCAGCGCATCTGCAAAGACACGGCAGAACGCTTCAGGGTACGCCGCATCACCACCACCTTTTCTCATGGGAGCTGCCCGCCGCGGTGCATGTTGGAGGCCACCCGGGTGCTGTTGCAACATTCCCTCGAGCCAAGGAGCATTTGTCAACACCCGTGACGGCTTTCGCATGCCCTGTGAATCAACCCCGCCCTCGTCATAGGCATCCCAATCGATTTGCAAGAGTTTCATGCCCTCGGTGGAGATTAGCTGCTGAGTCCCGGGCAATTTCCAAGCGACGCTCCTCTTCGAGTGCTCGATCACGAAGAACGCCCCCTGGAGGATGGCAATGTTAGCTATAGTTCCAAAGCCCGATCCCAGCATGCATTTTCGCGGACGACCTCGGGGTGGCTCGCATCGCCCTCGGGCTCATCATGATGCCGGCCAAAACTCCCGCCGTCCGCCGCAGGACACCTGAGAAAGGTGCGGCGCGGTGGCGCCATCCAAGCCCAACACAAAGTGCCCTCGGTGAACAGCTTGGTCACACGCTCATCAAAGGCATCATTGCCCCAGCTCAGCCCGATGGGCTCCCTCATTTCCAACCCTTTCGCCTTGATCGCGGCGGTCAATCTACCGGAGCTGGCAAACACCTCCAGTCCCAATAGGCCTGGTGCCGCACCGCCCCGGGCAGGTACCCCAAGTCGTAGAAGCCACCTAGGAGCAGGCAAAGGAGCAGGAAGAGGTCGAAAGCGTGAGGGGCAATCTGCAATGTTCGCCGCGGTCTCTACCCACAATAACGAAAGGGAAATCCCCGATAAAACCAAATGTGGAGTCATAGCCCTAAGGATCCCGTTCAACTTCCGGCTGCTACTGCGTCCTTTGACAAAGGAGCCGATCACAACCCTAGAGTCATTCAAGGCGAGGATCACCGTGTTATAGTTGGCTGGGTCCGCGGCCAGTCGGATAAGCTCTTTGCGCAAGGCCCGGGCCTCTTGAAGATTGATATGGCTGGTTTCCCGAAAATGGTAACTGCTCACAACTCGCCACGGGAGACACAAGGCCACCGAGCTCGCAAACCGTGAAGCCTCCTCGGCTCGAGGAGCCAGCCACTGCAAAGCACCTGGGTCATCTAGACGAGCGGCCTCACCCTTGAGTTCAGCGTGCTTCCACAAGGCCCGCGCCAACTCTTCGGTAATCGGAGCCTCGACAGCTCCACCTGAGCTCGGGGTGGCATCGGTTGCTAGCAGACTGGAATGAATCGCCCGCCGCATATCCCACCTCGCAAAAGGCAAATGCAATGAACAGCTGCGCAACTCGTCGAGGATGTAACCTGGCAATGGCACCCACTTCCCTGCCGGCATTCGTTCAAGGTAGCGGTACACATGATGTTGCAAGCTATAAAACTCCCGGCGGTACTGGAACACGAAGGCGAGGTAGCCGATAGTCTTTTGGAGCACCTCACGCGAACACCATCCGCCCGTCACAATCTTCATCAGGATCATCCACACTTGGCGACGCACGTCGAGCGGGGAGCTCACACGCCCTTGGATCCCGTCCACCTCCGCGCCCCAGGCACGAAACCGAGGTTCAAAGCGAAACGCTTTGCGCACGGCTCTCTCCAAACCCGCGGCCTTGTACGCGCCCTCGGCCGCGACCACCTGCTCGAAGTCCTTGTCGCTGACCTGGGCGGCGGGGGGCTCGAAGCTGCCATCTAGGGGGATGTTATAGGGCAGGGTGATCTTCTGGGCAATCAGCAGGTCATCTAAATACGCGCCCTCCCACAAATCACTGTCTGAAACGTGCTCACCGTAGTGCAAGGTGTGGGCTGGGTCCAGGACACCGCGCTTGCGCAGCACTGCTTCATGAACAGCCTGGGCCACATCGCACGCGTTAAGGTCACCCATGCCCAGCACCCGGAAGCACAAGCGATAAGGTACTTTGGGGTCACCGCCAAACTCAGCAACAACGGCACGATCCACCTGGCGGCCCACGGCATTGTACCTAACCCAACTCTCCGGCAGCTTCAGCATGTAGTAATAAGTTCGCAGATCATCCCCCGAACCCCGAACAAACTGGTTACTCCGAAGCAACATCCGGCAGAAGCATGACCCCGCTGGCAAACGTGCCCACCTCAGACTCTCCATCGTGCTGTTCTCGGGCCGCCTGTCAAAGATCAAGCAAGCGATCCTCCGTCTGGTTTTTGGCTACACAGAACAACCCTCCTGGCATCAACTCGCCCGCTCGATTCCGAGGAAGCTCCCGCTCTGGAACAAGAACCGCCATGTCTGCCTCGAGGAGCCGGCGTGCCAAAGAAGCTTCCTCCTCCTGGGGCACGCGATGGCATGCTCGCACAACATCGGACCACAAATGCTCCAGCAGGTGGTACTCTTCGAGATGATGCAATGCATGGGCCTTATCGGGGTCCAACCACTCACAAGGATCCACTGTGCCCGCCTTCTTCGGGATGGCCACCCGCGCGGCCGAGACCGGCAAGGCACTACCCACCACACCACCATCAACCTGTCCAAATTGCTTGAAATAACTTGCACCCACTGTACACTGGACCTTCGAGATCAAAGCGTCTATCGCCCCCTTCTTGCCATCACAAGAAAGCCGACCTAAAACCAGATCCAAACAAGCGAATTCACGTACCTCGCCAAGGAGCTTGTCAGCACGGGCCCGAATGCCCTCCATGCTCAGATAGCCCACTCGCGGCTCATACGCACTGCCCCCGGGACGAGGACAGCCAAGGGTGACAAAGTTGCCCCAAGCCATAAACGTATTCACGAAAGCTTTGGACCACCAATCACACACCTGGCCTTCCTCCATCGTCTCACCTTCAGCGACCACGGCTTCCGGATAGGGCAGCATGCATGGAAAAAGCGGGACACCGGTGCCGGACCGCTCCAGCCTATGACCTTGGACGCCCTCAAACCACATAAAATATTCATAAAAGCTTGAATTCAAAGTCCTCGAAGCCAGGATGGGATGTTGCACCGCATCGCCCGGCTTGGCACGCACGTCCTGAATTTCGGGCCCCGGTGGGGGGCTCTTCCTCCTCGTCGCCGTGGCCCCGGCTGCTCTGCACTTCCTTGACCCTCTTCTGGAGTTTCGCAAGTGCTTCCACGTAGCCCGAAACCACAGCCATCTCCTCCTTGCTGCCCACAAACTCCCGCCTGGCAATCGGATCGGGCAAGCCAGTGAGGAGCCAAGCTGCTGACCAGTCGCCCCCGGCCAATACGCTCTGCATCTTCGCCTTCAAGTTCTGCACCACCTGGGCCGCGGCGATCTCCGGCTGATTGTTCCTTAAGTACTCGTAGACGGCCACGTCCATCATCGCACACCTGAAGATCCCCTTGAACTTGCCCCAATGCTGCTTGCGAACGAAGTCCTTCACTGTCCAGGCCTGCCCCCGGACTATTCCTAGGTCCTCGATCACCTCCTTCTCGAAGAGCTCGCAGATTCGGCGCGGCCTCGTTTGGATCTGCTTGTGGAGTTTGTTTAAGCTCGCCACAGCCCGCATGCCTTTGGACTTGGAGGCGCCCTCGATGCCCGAATCGTCGGAGTCGGAGCCACCAAGGATACCGAGCTCGTCCGCATCCTCGCGACTCTTCTTGCGCCCTCGGCTGCGATCCTTGTCGAGAAGGAGGGCCATCATCATCGCCGGCAGGAGGTCGTTCGCCGATTGCCCCGAAGCAAGGCCCTTGACCAGAACCTTTCGGAGGTCTGGGCTGTCCCCGCGCTGCTTGCTGGAACCTTTCTTTGGGCCTCGGTCTCGGCCCCCCGGCGGGAGGAAGCTGCTCGAAGCCCGCTCCCGTCCTGAAGGAAGATCTTGATCGGATTCCCCCTCGTCGTCGGTGTCGTCTTCGTCTCCCTCCGCCGCATAAAGGCGGCGAAGCTTCTGGGGCCTCGTTGAGGGGCGCTCTCCGCGGCTGGGCTCGTGCCGATCTCGGCTTCTGCGGTAGCTCGGCCTCGCTGCTTCCTAGCTCTGTCGCCTTCGCTTTCGGCCATGCAGTCACACAGGCCTTGTAGGAAGGAAGGTCCTTGGCCTTCAAGCCCTTCCACCCTGAAGGGAGCTTCTCTGTAATCGCCGAAGCGGGCACCCGCACGAACCGTACAGTAATCTCCCCGGCCTTGCCCACAGCACTATTCTCAAGCTGAGTAAGCTCATGCGAAGTTCCGAGCACCACCTCGCCGTCCGGGCAATCCACTACCCAGCCGCAAACCGGCACCGGTTCTGCTCCGGCCAAGCAAAAGCAGAACGCCACGTCCCCAAGCGCCATGCTTAAAGCTAATCCCTTCAAAACTTGAGCAAGATGCAGCATGAGGCCAGCACAGTCTGCGAATCACCAGAAGCTCTTCTGACCTGGCAGCACTCGTGCGGGAATGAGGGGGACAACCCTAAACCCTCAAACCCTAAACCATTTTAAAATTTATGCATGGATACGGTCTGACTTTGGGATCGGGTCTACGCAGCTCTAAGGCTCTAAGGCTAAGTTCGCAAGCCTCCGTGTGGCTCAGTAGGCTCCAGGATTAGGGTTTAGGGTTTAGGGTTTTCAAAGCCTCTTGGTTTCCGTTCTGTCGCAGATGTCGTGGCTTTGTTGGATCTGAGCCCGCATCCACAGTTCTGTCGCATGTCCTAGCCTAAA
>CAJNDV010037022.1:0-10177 GCA_905221635.1 Symbiodinium sp. CCMP2456 | reverse complement strand
CTGTGTGTCTGTCTGTCTGTCTGTCTGTCTGTCTGTCTGTCTGTCTGTCTGTCTGTCTGTCTGTCTGTCTCTCTGTCTGTCTGTCTGTCTATCTGTCTATCTGTCTATCTGTCCATCTGTCTATCTGTCTATCTGTCTACCTATCTACTGTTTACGTGTCTACCCATCTACCTATCTACCTATCTACCTATCTACCTGTCTACCTATCTACCTATCTATCTATCTATCTATCTATCTACCTATCTATCTATCTACCTATCTATCTATCCTATCTATCTATCTATCTATCTATCCATCTGTCTATATATCTGTCTATCTATCTATCTGTCTGTCTGTCTGTCTATCTATCTTTCTTTCTACCTATCTATCTATCTATCTATCTATCTATCCATGTATCTATCTGTCTCGCTATGTTGCTATCATGTTATCTCATCAGTTCTCTCTCTCTCTCTCTCTGTGTTTCTTTATCTCGCTATCTAACTACCTAGCTATCTAGCTATCTAGCTATCTTTCTATCTCTCTCCCACTCTCTCTCTCTCTCTCTCTCTTTGTCTCCCTCTCTATCTATCTATCTATCCATCTAGCTTCCTGGCTAGCCTAGCCAGGTAGATAGCTATCTCGCTATCTCTCTATCTTACCAGCTCTCTATCTCGCTATCTAACAAAAGGTATCTATCTAGCTATCTAAGTATCCACCCCTCTATCTAGTTACCCAGCTATTAGTCTGTTTATCTAGCTCTCCGTCTGTGTGTTTGTCTGTCTGTCTCCCCCGTCTATGGCACAGCTAATGGCTCCCAAAAGAGTTGTACACATATGTCTGTGTATGGGCATGTGTATGCGTGTGTGTGTGTGTGTATGCATGTGCGTGTATGTGTATGCGTATGTGTGTATGTGTGTATGTGTGTATGTGTGTATGTGTGTGTATGTGTGTATGTGTATGTGTATGTGTATGTGTATGTGTATGTGTGTATGTGTGTATGTGTGTATGTGTATGTATGTATGTATGTATGTATGTATGTATGTATGTATGTGCGTATGTATGTCTATGCAAGCCTGCATGCATACGAAATACTTACATACATACAGACGTACACATATGCACACATACACTCATACACACATACATACATACATACATACATACATACATACATGCAAGCATGCATGCCTGCCTACATACATGCATACAGGCATACCTACATACATACATGTAAGCATGCATATATGTATATATGTGTGTGTATGTATATGTATACAAGTTTATCTGTGTATGTGTATGCATGTGCATGTGTATATGTACATTTGTATATGTGTATATATGTACATATATATATATATATCCACATGCATTTATATGAATGTGTATATGCAAAGGTATACGTGCATGTGTATGTGCATGTATATGTATACTACATGTTTATCTAACAGCATATGTGTACGTAAATGTATGCATACGTGAATAGAAACAGATGTACGTAATAACGTATGCAGCTAGAGTTATTGGTTTGTATGATTGTTTTACATATGTGAACTGCAAACTCTGAACCCTAGGCCCCAAACCTGAACTCTAAGCCCTAAGGCCTAAACTTTGAACCCTAAACCCTGAGCCCTAAGCTCTAAACCCTAAACGCTGAATTCTAATCGCTAAAGCATAGGAACCTTAACGCCAGCGCTCTAGCCTTAGGCACGGAGAGCTTCAGGACTGCTCGGCCTGCCCGTTGAGGGCATTATAGGGTTGACTGTTTAGGATTTCGGGTTTAGGGTTCAGTGTTGCTTAGGGTTTAGGCTTTATTGTTTAGGGTTTAAGGTATCGCGTGCAGGATTTACGGTTTTCGGGAGTTGTGGTTTCAGGCGTTCTTGCGCTGTAGGGGTTCGGGGTTTTCAGTGAGTGCAAGATGGGAGATGAGATCTTCTGGGTGTTGGCGGGGCTTGGGGGGGTTCGGATGGACTGCAGGGGCTGTAGATGAGATGTTTCATAGCGGGCCTAAGTAGGGTTAGGTCCTCTGATGACGGGTTTGGTGGGGCTTGAGGTAGATTGGCTTCGGGTTCAGGTGGCTCCCTCGGCAACAGTGGAAAGTCGGGCCTTCTAAGTTTGGCGTGAAAGTTTATCATCTTACGTTTACTCAGACTCGAGCCAGCAAAGCATCAAGCATAGTGTTTTGAATCCCCAACACCCCAAACCGGCAAGCATGATGTGTCGCATGCAAGTGCTGGTCTCGGTGAGATTTGGGCTCCTTCCGAATGTTGCGGTTTCTGCTACATCAAGTCCGGTTTTGCATCAAGGAATGCCACGGCGAAACCACTTGTACGAATTGCAAGCATGCGCGAAGATGCTTGGTACTGCAGATTCTCGGAACTGACTAGGTCTTCGGAGCGTGGCACTAAAGGATTCCAGGTAGCATCCCGGTAAAGGACGCTGGGTGTACGCACCAAATCAAAGATGCAGATTGCCTTAAATTCTGAACTTCTGAATCCATAAACCATCACACTAAAGTCAGTAAGCCCGAAAACATTAGACTAAAGTCAGTAAGCCCTAAAACCTAAGTCACAACCTCCTCTACCCCTAGGCTCAGTTGCCAGGCCAGCAGCTCCCACTACCCCACCTTCGTTGACGCCCCTTTTGGGCACAGTGCCCGGTCCTGAGGAGGGGTTATCTACAGCCGAAGCATGTTGAAGTAACGTACGGCGTGCGTCGAAACCCTGAACCCTAAACCACATAAAGCCCTAGATTAGAAGTGTGGTTCTGTCTGCTTCGCGTGAAACTGAACCCTAAACCCTGAACCGTGTAATTTGCACGCCTCCGGCACTAATGCTGGCAGGCCAAAGTTTCATACCCCCGGTTAAAAAAAAAACGCAGGTTTGATAAGGAATGCTACGATATCGACGATGTCGTGTAGAATGCTCCAACGACAAGCCCCTGAAAACTGACTGAGGCCCTATGGAAGCCCGAAAGTCTCACGTAAAGCCTTAAATATGAGGGTTTATGGTTTAGGGTTTAGGGTTTAGGGTTTAGGGCCCATGAAAAACTCTAAACCCTCAATCCTAAACATCCTAAACCATGGACCCTAGCTCTTTTACCAGGCCAACCTCCTACGGTGGATCGCTGCCGCGTCTTTTGGGGAGCGCCCCGGGGCACCGTGGTGTTTCTGGAGTTTCGGGTTTCGGGTTTCTAAAGTTTGGGAGTTGTGAGGGTCTGGGGGGGTTCTCTCGGCTTTGGGGCTCAAGGCGCAGGGGTCAATCCTTCACGCCTCTTTATGGCAGGTCGTTAGTATGGTGACTCGGTCTGGAGCTTTGGCGGTTGCAGGCTTCGAGTGCATTTTGGAAGGACAGGCAGACCTCGTCCAGCACCGGTTCATGGAACATGTCGTGGAAATCAAGGGTATTGTCAGCCTACAGCGCCCGCTCGCGAGCATTTTGGCTCCAAGCCCTACCTCTCGACCGTCGTGCGCAATTGCTTACCAGCTTGATCTTCTATGCTACTTGGGTTTCCATTTCATCTGCGTCACGCACTGTTTGACAGAGCCCACAACCCTAAACCTAAACCTTAAGCCCTAAACCGCCTGCTACCATGTCGACTGCTGCTGCTTCTGTCGCTTCTGGCATGGCCTCCTCCCCAAGATTTCGGACATGGCCGATAACTGCCGTGAAGTCCCTGGAACCGATGCTGGGTTCGTGTTAAGGGGTTTTAGTTGAGTTACCATAATAGGGATCTAGGTAAACTTGAAGGAATATGGTTTGCTTATGATAGTAACTTAACTTCAGCCCCTTACAGAACAAGAGCCCAGGATGCTGCAGAAAATGGGCTTGAAGGTGTCGGCGGATGCCATTGATGGTACCTCAAAGAGTGAAGGAAGTGGAGGCCGCCACTTCTCCGATGCTCTTGTCTCAGTGGCTGGGTAGGCCTTCGGGACATTCTATACTTTCCTTAGTTCGGCTTAGGAGGATCCTTCATGTCGAATAGTTTTTAAAAGGATTTTATGGTCCAAGCTAGGTGGGTGCGGCCGGTCGCGGTGGAACGGGATCCTTTGTTTCTTCCAGCGGCCTGATTCTCACGAACTGGCATGTTGCTTATGATGCGGTGCGACAAGCTTCTCTGCAAGGCAGTCACTAGGTAGGCCCTTGGGACATTTTGTTGTTGCCCAAGTTGGGCTCAAGAGGATCCTAGTCAGTTTACGAATGCTTCCAGATGCTTGACTTAAAGGGCACTAAAACACTAAACCCTAAAACCCTAAAACCCTAAACCCTAGAACCCTCAAGCCTGAACCCTCAAATCCTAAAACCCTAAACCCTAAAACCCTCAACCCTGATCCCTAAACCCTAAACCCTAGTAACCCTAAAGCCCTAAAGCCCTAAACCCTAAAACCCTAAACCCTAAAATCCTCAACCCTCAACCCCAAAACCCTCAACCCTCAAACCCTAAAGCCCTAAAACCCTCAAGCCCTAAAGCCCTAACATCCTAAACCCCAGGTCATGACTATGTTCGAGATGGTTTCGTGGCCAAGTCCTTGAAGGAAGAGCTGAAGGGCCCCAATTACGAAGTATGGATTACGAAGTCCTGCAAGGACAGGGTTTAGGATTTAGGGGCTTAGGGGTTTAGGGGGTTCAAAGTTTAAAGTTTAGGATTTGGGGATTTAGGGGTTTAGGGGTTAAAGTTTAGGACAGGGTTCTTGTAAAGGTATTTAGCTTATGTTACCACAATGAGGAAACAAAGGAAACCATACTGCTGATTTAAACTTTTATAGACCGCTATTTTGTGACTTAAATGAAGTCCCTTACACGAACCCAGAGGACGTGTCCAAAGAGGTCACAGATGTGATTGGGTCGGAACAGGACCCGCTAAAGCGTGCCAATCGTGTCCGCGACGTCATGCAAGAGATTGCGCAAGCTGCGCAAGAAGAGAAGCCTTCAGGAGAAGCCAGCGATGGTGGAAAACGATGTGACGTGCAGGAAATGCTGCCCAATGAGTCTTATGTCTTGTTTACCTACGAAAGAATCAAGGATGTACGGATCGTGTACGTCCCGCCCAAGAGTTTGGGCAACTTTGGTGGGGATACAGACAACTTCGAATGGCCACGGCACACGGCCGATTTTACCCTGCTGCGAGCCTATGTGGGCCCCGATGGAAAGGCTGCTGAGTATTCAGTGGACAACGTCCCCTACAAGCCCAAGACGTCTCTGAAAGTCCAGCAGCAAGGCGCCGCAGAGGGTGATTTCATTTTCTTGCTGGGATTTCCAGGCTCGACTATGAGGTATGCGCCAACCCCAAGGCTCCGCTTTTCGGATGAGGTCGCCGTCCCCAACATGGTGTCGGACTTCGCACGGAAGCTCCAGTTGATCGCACAGTACGAAAAGGACTCGGAGGAAGCCGCCCTGAAGTTGGGCACCAGCAAAAAAGGGTTGGCCAATGAGTACAAGCGCAGCCAAGGCAAATTGGTCATGATGCGAAAGCTCGGCTTGATGTCGGAACGCTCGCAAGAAGAGACAGCTCTCTGCGCGAAGGCGCCGGAAGCAAAGGAGGCTCTTGACCGCCTCAGCAAGATTTATGATGAGCTGCGTGCCATGGAGAGCGTCTCTACAGCATTGGAGGCCTGCCGCGGGATCTACTGTGGCAGTGCCCTACTCGCCGTGGGACATGCGCTACATGAATATCTCACCATCGAGTGCCCCAAGCCAGACGGAGAGCGCGAGTCGTCGTATCGAAACCGCAACTTACTTAGCCGATGGGAGAACTTTAATTTTTTTGGCCTTATATATATCTATATTCTATACTAGAAAGTTCAAACTCTTTTGGACTCGGTTATTGACGAAGAGAGGCAATCTCCCGTTTCTTGCACAGCGACTGGCGAAGCGCCTGGGGGAGATCCATCAGCCACATGAGGCTCTGGGGCCTGAATAGCACCCCTCTACCCTTTCTATTTCGGGGGTCTCCTTCTTAAAAGCGGAACACTAGGAAAAAGAAGGGAGATCCCTTATTTCAAAAAGGGGGGGTTACAGGGGAACCTGCAACAAGGCGGCTCTCATCAAAGACGCGCTGGCCATCTTAGAGAAGACGCCTGACTTGAAGGTCGCTTTCGCAGAGATTCTGAAGAACTTTGGCGGCGAGTCTCATCTCTCGAAGATGGAGTCTACCATAGGAAGCTCGGAGCTGAACAAATTGTCAGATCCTGAGCTCATGAAGTCGATCTTCGCCGAAGATGGCGCTGCCAAAGATCGGAAAGCTTTGCTTGACGACCCTTAGTAGCTCAGTGAGTACACTTTAATTACACTGTTAGGGATAATCTTATCCCCTATTGTACACTTTTGATACTTTTTGGGCTTATGAACTCAGGAACTAAGGACCCATTTGTCAAGTGTGCCGGCTCCTTGTGGGAGGCCTACGCAAGCAACCGTGATCGCTCCAAGGCATTGCTGAGTGAGCGAGACGCGTTGTTTGCCAAATTGCTCGAGCTTCAACGCAAGCACAGTGACGGTGAGGTCATGTATCCGGATTGCAATGGATCTTTGCGAATGTCTGCAGGCTTCGTTGAAGGGTATGAAGCTGCCGACGCGGTCGTCTGCAAGCCGCAAACCACTTTGGCTGGTTTATTTGACAAGGCCGTGGAGGCAAAGCTGAGCAAGGATGAAGGACGACTGGCCGAGTTCGGGTGTCCAGATCGGCTTTACGATATGCTGTCGTCCCCAAGCTCGAACTGTCAGAAGGTCCCTGTTTGCCTTCTTTATTCTACGGATACAGTCGGTGGCAACTCAGGTAGCCCAGTCATGAACGCAAACGGAGAGCTTGTGGGAATCAACTTTGATCGACAGCGCCAAGGTCTCATGAATGAGTTCAAGTGGAGTAAAGACTACTCTCGAAGCATGGGTGTCGATGTCCGGTACATGCTATGGCTTATGGGAGATTATGATGGAGCCAAGAATCTCGTGCAGGAGATGTTGGAAGGCTAAGCTCCGCAGCCCGACTTTGCCAGCGAGGGGTGAGGATGTCTGATGTATGTGGAAGGAAGGGAAAACGACCGACGGCTTCTGTGTCATGCCATCGTCATCATCATCGCCATCATCAGCATCATCATCATCAGCATGATGATGATCATCATCACCTCCATCATCATCACCTCCCTCATCACCTCCATCATCATCACCATCATCAGCAGCATCCTCATCGTCTGCTTCTGTATCACCCAGTATCATTTCCATCGTCATCGTCTTCGTCATCACAAGCAGCATCATCAGCCTTGCTGCCGATTCATGCGACTGCCCTTCTTTGCTTCCTGCCCTTGCCTGCAGCACTTGGAGCTCACCGACGTCGCACTCGCCACCCAGCAACGCAAGACCGCATAGCATTACATGGTGTGACCCGACCATGCCCAGCACACGCACCTTCAGTACTTGCCGCTGTCCTCCTGCGGCAAGAGTACGCGCATCATGGCTTCCTTCGTGATTGCCGGCAAGGCAGGCGCTGGGTAGCGCAGCAGAAACTGAAGGTGCTGAAATGAGCTTCTTTAATCGTTTCTGATTCGTGACCTGTCCCAAGCCGGAAATCCTACACCCCGACGTCCTAACAGTCCTACAATAGAAGCCTACATAAATTGGTAACATTATTCCCTTATCGTCATGTAGTTCCTAAATGATTCTAAAATAGCATACATACCGCAAAACCTAGTCCAATCATAAAGGCCCGTTTGTGGCCTGTGAGGGATCGAGTCTTTTCGGCTAGAGGGCATTGGTAAGCTTCTCAGGCCGATGACCCTTCTTTCGCGCGCGCCGAGTACGCTGCCGGACAGGTGCAGGCAGGACAGTTTCGATGGTGGGCATGGCACACCTTCCAGCTTTTGTGGCAAGGCCTGGGAGTTGCAGCAACTGCAAGTCCTGCCAGATGGCTGTGCATTCCTTCGAGCTTCATACACATCTTGAATGTGTTCATGGTATTCTGCTGTAGATACTCGCATGGAAATCCAGGCCCTCGTGCCGAACATTTACGTGAAGCTGGAGATGAAACATCCAGACCACTGGAAGAGCTTCATCAACACCGTCTGCAGAACGTGCCCTCCTGGGTGACTAGCTTGCAGGCACTGTTCCACTCACTACGGGGGGGGGGAAGGGATATTGGCCTTCAGTTCAACATACCCATGAGTCCACTTGAACTCTCTTTCCAATCAGCTAAGAGCCTGAGCCATTTCTGAAGTAGGAGTACGTAGGATTTCCCCCCGACAATTCCCGGAGGCCGGGCCCTGCAAAGTTGTGTAGACTACCGTCTGAAGCTCATTACACTCTCATGGAATCAGTGGGGGTCGCCCACAGCGCCCCAGGAAGGGCATGAAGAACATATTTGCATGGACATGGATATCACGAGTTAGACTGATGTAGGGGCCTTAATAATTAGAATAGGGTTTTTGGGCCCATTATACTATAATTATACATTGTAATAAGGAGCCCCAAAACCCTATTCTAACTATTAAGGCCCCTACATTATTCGCAAGTTGCCCTGGTTCAAGCAAGCCCTGCCACCTCCCGTGAACCCTTCAAGTTCATTGACTCCTAAGCCGAATACACCCTATACCGACAGGTACGACTTCGCCAGCTATGCCGAGGAGTTTAGTGGGCCTCTAGCATGGGCCTTAGAAGGCCTTGAAATTATCGTGGTTTCTGAGTGGTTGTGTTCTTCCGGTGGGAAGAAGTAGGGTTTTGAATGAGAGCGCCACCTCAGCCCGCTCGTTGCTGCCATAAACTGCGGCTGAACTCAGAAACTATCTATCGATCTGTTTGTCTGTCTATCTATCTAGCTCGATAGAAGGCTAGCTACCTATCTAGCTCTGTATCAATCTACCCATCTAGCTCGCTGGCTAGCTAGCTATGTAAATATACATAACATATATCATATACATATACGTAGGGACAGCAAATCTGAAAAGCAGCTCTGCTACATCGGAATTGTGTCGGGGCTGTACCGGAAGAGTCTTATTGATCATCGAGGCTCCTATTCGAAGCCTCCCTGCTTGAACCGTAAACCCGACAATACCCGACACCTCAAACGCTGAACCCTCAGGCCAAAATCCGAAACACCGTTGTCGAAACCCAAGCCCAGGGAACGAAAGCTTCCCAAATCTAGGAACAAAAACGAAGATTTACAGGCTTGGTATCGGGATTAGAAGCGTTTCCCGACTAGAAGGGTTTCTAGGTTAGAAGATCGGCATTTCTGATGTTTGTTTTGCCAGGGGTTTAGCTACTATCACAATTATTAATTGCTGCTACTTCTGCCACTGCCCCTTCTCAGCCAGCATAGGACAGGATTCGCAGCATATAAAAAAACAGATCAAGCATAACGAGGGAAACACCAGCTTAAAAAGGCACGGGACCAGCATGCAGTAGCGCCTTAAAATACAACAAGTGGGGGGTCAGTTTGACAAGAATCACTGTTCTGTTCATACGTTTCATTGCTACCATGTAACGATTGCTCTTCTGGTTGCTATTGTTTATTAGTACTACTCCTGTTACTCCTGTTGTCAATAATTATGAATAGAAGTTGTAATGGTAGTAGTAGGGGTTTTTGGTTTAGTCAGAATGATCGCCGATCTCGCGAACCCAACAATCCAATGTCGAACTGCTCAAGCACACAAGTCCACAAGTACTTACCGATAACAAGCCCTAAACCCTAAACCCTAAACCCCTAAACCCTAAACCCTAAACGGACAGGAATTCGCAAGACCTAAACTCCGAATTTCCAGACCCCAATTCGAAACACCAGGAACACAACGAAACCCCATTACCGGGAGCTCTCGTTCATAATGTCGGGGCCTTCATGGTGTTAAGAGGCTTTCGGTGTACTGCATACACTAGCAGAAGCCCGGAGGAGTAGTGTTGGTAATTATCCAGGCTTCTACCTTCGACCGAAGCCCGAAACTCCAAGACATTGATACTGAACCCAGATGCCCCGCGGTTTGCCCAGGTGTGGACCCTTGAGGCTGGGTCGTAGACGTCGCGGATTTAGGGTTTAGGGTCGACGCACAGAGATGTGGAAGACTGCTTTTGCTTTGCTTACGGTTGGTTCATGGAGTCAGGCGGAATGAGCTTGCATTAGAAATTGAGGTTTTGGATGTGGGCTTCGCAACTCCTTCCACGGCTACGTTGCCACTACTACTGCTGCTACTACTACTACAACAACTACTACTTCTTCTTCTACTACT
>CAJNDV010037021.1:0-12809 GCA_905221635.1 Symbiodinium sp. CCMP2456 | reverse complement strand
CACCTGCTGCTTGGACTAGGAAGACACAGTGTGCATTTCCTCTGTTAAAGATTCCAAGCAAGTCCTTGACACGGATGTTGCTGCAAAATAAAGAAGGTGTATTCTTCCTAGTGTCCTTATGCCCAGGCGATGATCTGGACATGGACCAAATCCTCAAGCCCTTCGAATCCACCACGCCCTTCAACCATTGCAAGAGCCAGCTGAATTGGTTCAATGGTTTCCTGGAAGCCAAAAGGCCCCTCGACGGACACTGTAAGCTTTCCTTAGGATTAAGGATTTGTACCTCCCCAAATTTCTGGCAGGCTGGGCAAGAACATCGTGGAGGCCAGCAGAAATTTCTGGGGGCCAAGTGTCTTGCAACGTGGGCATTTGGTCCACGTGGATGGTGGCTTTTTCGTATGCTTGGGTGGCACGCCTGCTTTGATGTATGCAACCCGCTTGCATATTTCCGCAGAATCAAACGTAATGCAGGGTGTCTTGAGGAAGGGTCTATTTCTATTCAACGAATTACCCCTGAATGATCCGAGGCCCTTGCTTTGAGGGAGCTTGACATCGTTTTCGAGGGCAGTTTGCCGAAGCGGACCGTGGATGAGACCAGAGTTTGGGCCGGCGAGGCCGCCACCACTGAGTGGTCCGATGGTCTTAAAGACGGCGAGAGTGTCAAGGTCTTGTCCCTCGTCAGTGGCACGAAGCCCGTCGGCAAGTCTTTTCCATTGTCCTAAGAGCAAGCCTGGTGTTCACGCTTGCTCGCTCAGAGCATCCTGATGCCAACGAAGGAAACCGGTCAAGAAGATGCTGCTGGATGTGGGCGAGGCCGAGTAGACCAGGACTCATGTTCAAATCCATGCTGTCCCTAAAAGCCGTTTCCCAGGCTGAAGTCTTCGACTACACGCTTCACTGGGCGACCGGCCCGCTGGTGACCAAAGTGGGCTTCGCATGCTTTCTCCGCAGAAGCATGAAGGGGGTGTCGGTTCTGGTTTTCCTCATCAAGACCGCAGCGATCGTGAAGCTCACCTCCGACAACTTGTCCTGCTTGCTGCAGCGATATGGTGTGGCGACTCGCAAGAACTGCACGAAATCTTTTAAGATCCGGCAGTTGATGAAGCTGCAGGAAGTGACTGAAGCCTGCACAGCACAGCAGCTGGAGGCCTTGGAGAAGATGCTCACTGAAATGGATGCCAAGCGAAGAAAGGACAGGACGACTCCCGAGAAGGATGATGGAAGCGACCAGGAGGCCAGTCGGATGGGTGAAGTCTGGAAGTTTGCAACCCCTTGAACTTTTTAGGCTTCGGGTGTTCCGTTTATTTGCACCAATCAGGTCCCAGACGAGAACTTCGGCGACATGGATGATCCGGCCGTGGACTTTGCCCAGCAAATGCTCCGGGAGATCGAGGATGAGGAGGAAGACGAGCCGGAGGAGGCACCTGACTGCCTGGACCCGACCGTTGCAATAGTTGTGTTTTGTTTTTTTGTTTGGCAGTTGTTGTTTTCCTATGACTAAGTGGCTTCTTGTGTCGGAAACGCCAAAGCTGGCAGAATTATAGGATGGTGCTGCCGACGGTGCGGCGGGCGACACTGCAGAGCCTGCTCCGCAGGCCGCTGGGGCGGCTGGCAGCGACCAGGTCGAAGGAGAGCGGCTGCGAGACAGCAGAAGGGCACTGGCCTCTTGCAATGCTGTTCCTGGATGGCTCTCCGAAAAGTATGCGATGCCGAGCGACTGCACTGTGATCCACGTCGTGCACACGGGGCGAACTCTGCCACACTTTCAGATTCGCCTCGGCGGCGGCAGGATGCATGATGGGAAGATACTTGTTGGCACATTATCTTGATTGTCTCTGTTTTGAGAGACGGTTAGAAGGACCTGCTGATTCTATACGTTGCCGATTTCTTTGATGCAAGCTGCAAGTTTCTGCAACTCAGGATGAGCTGCAGTGCATCGTATAATCCGGAGCTGGATGTGATGGCCATCGACACTGCAAAAGATGCCATCGGAAAGCTCTCGGCGAGGCGGCGATCGCAGCTTCAAGCTTGGTTCATGTGCTGGACGTGGGCCAAGGCAGCCGAGAGCGGATCGAAGCGCCGAAGGGTGTGAAAAAAAGGAGGGCGGGACTGCAGCTCCGTGTAATTAGCCCCAACCTCAACCTCGAGAATAAGTTTCGCCTGCTGAAGTCAAGATACCAAATAGGAGATTTCCTGAGGCACACACATTTCTAAAGAGTAGTATATACCCCCAACCCAACCGCCGAAGCAGAACGATGATCTGAGCTAGAACGGCCCCTGAAGCAGACCGGCTATGGACACCTATGATAGATTGCTACAGCCCCAGAGCCCAACCCGCCCTGAAAACCCAAACCCCCAAAGCGTCCAAAGCTCAAATCCAAAGCCCCAAAACAGATGCAAAACAACCACCATGAAACCACAACCCAGAAGGATGCGCGCCTAAACCGGACCTGAAATGATTCTCGAAGGAGCCCGCAAGGAGACCATGAATTGAAGTCTACAACCTAAACCCTAAACCCTAAACCTACACACTAAACCCTAAACCCTAAACCCTAAATCCTAAATCCTAAATCCTAAACCCTAATCGAAAGAAAACACAAACTATTCAACCCTGAACCCAACCTCCTAAGCTCCAACGCAGCACACAAAACTCTTCTGCGAAGCAGGTGGCCGAGCATGCCGCAAGCCCACAGCGACCACCTCAAGGCCCAGCTGGACGCCGCCTTGGGAAACGGGTTCAAATTGAATTTCTACGGTTGTATTCTTAAGCATCTTAGCAGGATTCCGCTTGTAGCTTTGTTGGTTTAGGTCCTGGGTTTCACATTTCCGGAAGCCAAAGACATGCTGGAATTTACTGTTTAGGGCTTGATTTCTCACAGGCCCGGAATTACTGAAAAAATGTCGGGCAAATGCAACAAACATCAACAGCCCGAGCAAAAGAGAGAGGGAGGCAACGCCAAACAGTAAGGAGGTCCCGGCGACAGGTCAGCCGACCGCCTATAACAAGCATCTTGCTATGGTCTTTGTGGGGCGTTCACTATTTGCGGCCTTGATTTCACGAAACCCTGAAGGCCTACCAGGCAAACCGAATCTGGGATAGGGGCCTTAATAGTTTGAACAGGGCCCTGAGGTGTTCTATCATACATGTGAGGTGACAGTAGTGCTCGTGGTTCAGACCGCTGCATTTCCGAAACCCCAAACTCCAGCCCGAAGCCTGCCCAACTGATACCATGTACGGCTCAGGGTCCCCAGGGTCACCATCTACCCCTTGCTCCAAAAAAACCCTAAACCCTAAACCCTAAATCCTAAACCCTAAACCCTGAACCTCTTCAAGAATGTGCGAGCGACCAACAGAAAGGGGCTAAGCGCTGAATCCTTAAGCCCTGTAGAACCCCCATATAGAACCCCAATGCAAGCAATTCATGTAGACCTTTGTACAAACTTTTAAACCCTAAAGCTCTAAACCATATCAACCCTGTAGTCCCCTAAAGGGCGCATCGAACCCACAGCCTTGAACCTAGTGTAGGGGCCTTAATAGTTAGAATAGGGCTTTTTGGGGTTCCTTTGTTATAGTAGTTATAGTATAACATACACCAAACCCCCCTAAACCCTAAACCCTAAACCCTAAACCCTAAACCCTAAACCCTAAACCCTAAACCCTAACTATTAAGGCTCCTACATTAAAACCCTTTTGCCGAAAGCCCCTGCCTGCCCGGTGAGAAGGCAAAGGCCCAGCTGCAAGCTGTTGAGTGCTGGGCATGCCTGGCACCAGCTCTTCGATGGAGGTTTTTGGGGTTTTGGGGTTTTTGGGGTTTAGGGGTTTAGGGGTTTTGGGGTTTAGGGGTTTTGGGGTTTTGGGGTTTAGGGGTTTAGAGGCGCCTTGTTAGAATAGGACCCATTTTCACAGTTCCTTTAAGGTGCTCGGTCTTGGGAAGTGACCCAACCCAAAACGTGTCTGAAGCAAGCTCCACGTCAAGGATGGAACTAGCTGCAGGGGAATGCTGCATTGAGCCCCTGATTTGCAGAATGCTTTTTGACAGGTTCTCGTCTCAAGGCCTTGGCCGGGTCGGCGGCCAAACGACCAGTGGTGGCGCATCTCTCAGCATGTATCGCGCACGCGACAAAACGTCAATGCCACGGTCGGACATTGAGGAAGGTCGGCGCATGGAACGCGCGATGGCACAGCTGCTTCCCTTGTGGGAAATCCAGGAGCGCCAGTCGCTAGCGCTTTCTACGGATTGTCTCCCGTCTGCGTCAACACTCCACACAACGTCACAGGCAAACCCCCGACGCCGTAAGCTGCATCTGACTTAATCTCACCTAACCTCACCTCACAGCTAGCCCTATACTGACCTGACCTAACCTAATCTAGTCTAACCGAACCTGCCCAGGCGGGTCAGGGCGATGCTGGGATCTGGGCATTGCTGTGAGCTGAAAGGAAGGCAGGCCGGGTGTAGACCAACCAGGAATTGCTTGGGTTTAGGGTTTAGGGCCGCCTACACAAGAACCACGGGCAAAGGGGAGCCGAAGCAGGAACACCAGGCACCGCGACTTCCGTTCAACGCGATATGTACTGATGAACTGATGCCAGTTTCACCTCAACGGGGTTATAAGGACTACACTGAAACAAGCGTCTGATGAACTTGTCAGAATATCATCCCTTGCAGACCCTACATATATAGTCGTGCCGCAATCTATCCGACAATCTACGTTGACTATATCCAGGCCCCACTCATAAAACCTTGCAAGACTCTGTTCTTGTTTCTACGGCTCGTACATGATACGCGTTGTATCTGCTCTAACCCTAAACCCTGAACGCAAAAACCAAACTCCGCCCCAAAACAACGGCGAGCTCGCTGTGATGAACCCGGCAGCGAGGCAGGGGTGGGCGAAGGCCTGGCATCGAAAAGGATGCAGCCTGTAACCCTAAACCCTAAACCCTAAACTCAACTGTAGGGTTTCGGAAGTTTGAGCTTCGGGGTGTGGGACTTCAGGAGTTTAGGCATTGGGGGTTAGGCTCTGGGGTTTGGGGTTTAGGCTCTGGGGCTTTTGGGGTTTAGGGTTTTGGGGTTCGGGGCTTAAGCTTTGGGGTTTGAGGGTCCCGGGTTTGCAGGGCTTGGATAGCCCTGTCGATGAGTCCTAAGTTCTAAACCGTTACTTTTTTAAGGGTTTAGGGTTGAGGAGTTTAGGGGTTTAGGGTTCAGGGTTTAAGGGTTTAGGGTTTAGGGGTTTAGGGTTTAGGGTTTAGGGGAAGTTGAGGGCTGTCGAACATCAACGTGTAGGGCCCAGTCTTCGTGATGTTGAACGCATTTGGGGGGTTTTGACATTGAGGTGTAATCCCTAAACCCTAAACCCTAAACCCTAAACCCTAAAACCCTAAACCCTAAACCCTAAACCCTAAACCCTAAACCCTAAACCCTAAACCCTAGAGCCCTGAAGAGCTTCCCGTCTGAGGTCCTTCGGGGGCTTCGGACTTGATGGGTTTAGAAGTTACATGGGTAGTTTTTAAAAGGGGCCTTAATAATTAGAGTAGGGTTTTGGGGCTCCTTTAAAGGGTTCTATAAGGGATACTATAAGGGTTTAGAAAACGAGGGTCCCTTGTTAGGTCCCCCCAAACAAGTACGGCACCCCTTAAAAAAAGGGCCCTAAAAGGGACCCTAACTTAGAGAACTACCCATATGGGTGGTTGTCAAAATTATGGTCCCTTTTTGGGTCCTTATTCTAATACGGCACCTATTATTCAGGGTACCCCAAAAGGGATCCTAATTTAGAGAACTACCCATATGCTTTGGGGAACCAAGAGGCCTCATCGCGGCTGAGGCTTTAGATTGAAGGCCACCGGGCTTTAGGTGCTTAGGTCCGGTTGCTGAAGGGGGCCGCCGCAACAAAAAACACATTAGGGTTTAGGGTTTAAGGGTTTAAGGGTTTAAGGGTTTAAGGGTTTAAGGGTTTAGGGTTTAGGGTTTAGGGTTCAGGACGCAGGAAACCTGACTGTGACAGCGGCAGCGTGATGCTGTTTCAGGGCTAGCATACGGGTAGTTCTCTAAATTAGGGTCCCTTTTAGGGTCCTTTTTATGAGGGTGCCGTACTATATTGGGAACCTAGTCAAGGGACCCTAGATTTGAGAACTACCCATGCAGTAACAGCTCGGGAGAAGCGGCTATTGAAAGGCTTTTGAAACCCTAAACCTTGCACCCAAGAAGAGCCAAACCCCTGGCAACCCTAAACCCTAAACCCTAAACCCCAAACCCTAAACCCTAAACCTTAAACCCTAAACCCTAAACCCTAAACCCTAAACCCCAAACCCCTGGCAGAAACAAGGCTGCAATTCTCACCCCCCAAGTCTCCACTCGTAGCTGCTATCGCATGAAGCCTAGATCCCAAAAGCCTCAAATTACGACCGAAAACTAATAGACCCTAACCCTGAAACCCTACATCCTAAACCCTTCATATAGTAGCCCTTATGGAACCCTAGAAATTCATTCTTATCGTAACCCTCTTGCAGCCCTACACCCAAAACTACGAAATCTCAAAAACCTCGGCCGCCTCCTCCTTGACCCGCTGCCACTCAAAAGGCAGCCGCATCCAAGTCTTCTTCGTGGTGCTAGCGTATCGATGCCATACCAGGCCCGGAGGAGAACAGACCGGGTTTAGGGGTGCAGGGTTTGGGGGTTCGGGCTTCTGGGTGTAGGGTTCAGGGCTGAGGGTTTAGGCATATGTTTACGGTGTTTTCTGGAGCGTTACAGTTAAAGGTAGTGCTTCTAGGGGAAGGTTCGATCGTGGCTTTAAAATGGCCACAGAGGGGTTTCTATCAGGTATGGGGTTCAGGGTTTCGGGTTTGGTATAGGGTGCAGAGTTTAGGATCTACGGCGCCACTACAGGTTGTAGGACTTTGCTACTGACATCCTAAGGGTCTTTCTAAGGGTCTTTGCGTGCTTTTTAGCTTACTACAGGTATTTCCTGTTTGAGCATTAGGATGTGCAGAATTGAGGCAGAGGCAGGGGAGATTCCGGGGGAGGATTGCCGACAGGGAAAGAAGTCTTCTTCCCGGAGAACCCACAGGTTCGCGTGGATCATCATGACTGAAGTCGAAACCCTGGGTGGTGTCACAAGTCAGTAACTGGGCAGTGCAAGATTTTCCGTCAGCCGTCGCACTAAAGTGCAGGGACAGTTGCTGTCAGTGATTTCCCGGGGGGTAGTTTATGGGTCGCAATAGATAGTTGACCAGGCCAACGACCAATTTGCCACCCAGTGCCTGATGATGCACACACTTAAACACACACCACAAAAGGGAAAGAAGATAAAATGAAAGGTCGCCGATCGCCTTGGAACTGCCGGTAACAAACCAGGTCTACTTCCTGCTTTGGTGATGTCCTTATTTCCCATGGTTCGGCCCAGCGGATTTCAACTTCGAGCTCATCCGAAATCTTTGGGACGGCTTCCGGTCGTCTAAGGAACATCGAAACTGAACCCCCGATCCCTGCAGCCCTCGATGGTGCATGCGGGACGCCATCTGTTCTTTTTGCTCTGTCTCGCCGACTCGATCGCTCGCTGCCAAGACAAGCAGAGTCGTTCGACACAAAGCTGTGGGATTGGGATTTCGCTCTCACGTTATTCCAGCATTCAGAGCTTCCCCCCCAGTGCTCTCCGAAATATTCAAAACTAAGGCTGCTTCATACAGAGGGTGCCCATTCCCCACATAAGTTTGGGACGCTGTGGGTCCCTACATGCTAAACACCAACCTGAACCTCCAAACTTCTCTCAAACACCAGAATCCCACATCCGAAGCCCCGCAGAGGAGCTGTTCCACATTCGGCTTAGCTTCTCAAAGTATTCAGTTTAGAGGACAACAACACCAACAACCAACCAACAACCAACAACAACACCACCACCACAACCGCCGCCACCACCACCACCGCCGCCGCCGCTACCACCACCACCACCAACAACAACCACAACAACGACAACGACAACGACAACGACAACGACAACGACAACGACAACCACAACCACAACCACAACCACAACCACAACCACAACCACGACGACAATGACAAACACAACAACATCAGTGAGGATGGTAATCATACTAATCATATGTAGCATTGGAGCCCTAATAAATACGCACCATCCCAAACCTCACAGCCCTGAGCTGCCAGCAGCTCTGTCTTGGTCTCTTGGAGGTTCAGGGTAATGAGTACCCAGGAAGGCTTGGGGTGTAGAGCTTAGAATTTAGGGTTGAGGGCCTGGGTTTCTAGGACATTAATAAATAAGTCTTGAATCATGAGAATGAGACCTCTATACGATGTAGAATACATTCCAACATGTACGATCATGGCTGCATAGGTAGATGTCTCCCGGGAGACATGAGTGGGTTGCAGGTAAGGTTACATGGAAGCTCGCGGTGCTCTGAACCTCCAAGCATGCTGCATTAACTCTTCGACTTTTCCTGAGAATCCTTTGGGCTTCTCAGACAGCAGGCAGCCGGGACAGCTTGTGGCTCAAGAAATTACAAAAGCGGGTCAGGGCTTGGGGACGCAGTTTTGCAAAACCTCAGAAAAGAATGTTAAACCCTCCACAATCCAAGATAACCCACCTCCATGCCGTAAAGAGCTTACAGTCGAAGCAAGAAAGTTGGAATGATCATTTGAACAAGGTGAAGCAAAGAGAATCCCATCCGTCATTACGCTTTGTTTTAAGAGGTTCATGTCGGGTTCGAACGATCATGGATGCACACAACCCGCAATACCCCTTCGAGGTATTTCCACAGTTTAGGGATTGCGGTTTAAGGTCTCGCGACCAATCCCAAACACCATGCAAAACCGGTCCGAATCTTCAACGAAGACTTGACCCTAAAGAACCACCAGGTTTCCTGGGAGATTGTGAGAGGAATCTTCAAGAACCAAACCCCAATCCTAAACCTTAAGCCCCAATCCCTGAAGTTAGACCCGCCAATATTGAGTGTTCAGGCTTCAGGGTCTTTTCGGTTTAGGTTTAAGGTTTAGGGTTTAGGGTCCAGTTTTTCGATTTAGGTTCCGAGCAGAGTAGTCCCATCGGTCCTTCATAGAGGATATTTCGGCAAATGCAAGGATTCATCCACAAGACCTTAGGATAACATTAATAACGAACAAATTCAATAGTAACAACAACAATAATATAGTTGTTGCTACGATTTACTTTAATAGTAGCAAACATCACCCTCATCATCCCCCCTAAACCCTAAAGCGTCATCATCATCGGTGTCTCTTTGGCTTACAGGGCCCAGTCTGCTGCCTGTCAGAGGAAGCATTTCCATCGGCGCCTGAGCTAGAGCTTCGGATTTAGGAATCTTGGAGCCCAGGGGAGTTTAGAGCCTAGGGTTTGGGGCGTAGGGCTCAGGGGAGTCTAGGGTTTAGGGTTTTGGGTTTCGTGTTTCGGGCTTAGGGGAGTCTAGGGTTTTGGGTTCTGGGTTTCAGGCTATGAAGCTTGGGATTGATCTGAACACAGTGAAGCTGGTACTCTCAAGTCGCAAATCCAAAGCTACGTAGTCTTCGGATATCTTACCCAGCTTTGGGACCAAGACCCTCAGCCCAAACTTCTGAACCCCTAATCCTGAAGGCCCATGAGAACAGCAGGCGAAATATCTGAACCATCTGCATGAATCGATCGCAAGTCCAGGGCGAAGTTTGGAGCAGGGGTTGCAACGTTAACCTACTCGTCCAGTATCGTTGGGATAACCTTATCCGGTATAATTGGGGATCCACAGGATCACCTCTGCAACAACAAAGTGACTAGGATGCTCGAAATTAATGGTCAATTAATCGACTGTTTGAGATTTGCGTCGGTGCTTTCGGGCTTTCCTGCTCTAGAGTCACCTTCTTGAGTTGGGGCCCAGACACAGCGTGCTGCTGTGGATTCATTCTGTGACTTGGGCGGAGCCTCTTGATTGCACGCCAACACACACTTCTTCAAAACCCCGAACCCCTTAACCCGAACATAAACTGTTCCATTCCTTGGGGCTCTTGTAAGCAAGATCTTTAAAGCAAGGCAGGGGCCTCGAACCCGTCAAAGGCGGAGGAAGGAGTGCGAGGGCGAAAGGCATTGCCTCCTGAAAGGTTCAGGGATGAAGGGTTGTGGCTGGCAATTTTAACGTTTTTAGAATGCAGGTTCTCTTGTGTTCGTGGTGCAAAGTTTTGATTTCCAGGACCAATCGACCTTGGGTTTCATGATGTTCATTGCTCACTGGGCGTAGTTTAGCTTGTCCTCCCATCTCGACACGACGGAGCACCCTGAACGCTCGTCCGCGATAAGCAATCTGTTGCGTGATTGTTAGGACACGGTGTGTCGAGGTAAAAGGTTCGAGCAAAACCCCAAAGCTAAACCCAGAACGTCTTGACTGGAAGATTGTTGTGAAGTACTCAGGGCCTGGCGCTTCCGGAAGATATGGGAATTAGGGTGTCCGGGGTTCTACGGTCAAGAAGAGGGGCTACCAAACAAGCAAACAAGGAATTTCACGCGCTCCTCCACAACTTGGCGGGGCGATGACTCTGCAATATGCTTCATTTATTTACCTAAACAGCACCTACCCAAGACCAAATCCTGCGAGGCACAGGGGGCTACACTCTGTGTTTTCCAGATTTTGGTTTCTGAAGTTTAAAGGTCACGGTTTTTGTGTTTGAAGGTTTTGGGTCTCCGACGTAAACAGCATGCAGAAACGCTTGTCGACATTTTCTTTCCACTCTCAGCTGGCATCGGCGTTCTCTGAGCGACTCAGCACGACGCAATTGGTGCCTGCAGCAAATTCACATGTAAAGCACTTAAGCTTGCTGTTTGGCTTGGCATCTGGGCCATTTTCAAATTTATTACCCTTGTTGGGAAAGAAGGAACTCTCTGCGGCCACAGGTGACAACTTGCAGGACGATCAATGTCAACTGTATCTCTCCGTTGAACCCTAAACCCCAAACCCCTCGCGTGACAAAGACACACACACACACCTTGTCAGTGTCAGCACTCCACACAAAATTTTCGACCATCAAAAACTGCTGCAGGTTTTGGCGCTGACGTAGCTGTGATGGTGAAAACTCGGGCATGTGCTGGCATTGCGCATGTGCCGCATGTGCCTTGACGTCAAAAAACACCACGTGCGTCCGACACCACTGGTGTCTACAGTGTTCAACCGCAGATGGCATTGCATGATTAGAATTCTTCAAAATTGCAACGGCATACAAAGAATCAGACTTACATGTGCTGTTGAAGCATGGCATGGCAATGCTGCTCTTGCTGCTGTTTCGGATGATGTCGACGACAACGATGATGATGATGATGATGGTGACGGTCGATGATGGAGACGGTTGCGGCGCCGGCGGCGCTCATGGCGATGAGGAGCATGGCGATGACAAAAGTGTTCACGCGCAGATCAAGAGCCTGAGGATGAAAGTGGATATGACGATGAATATGAACATTGCAAAGGGAAAGTGAATATGCTGCTGCTGGATTGCATCCACAATGGCCATAAACGCAATATGCACTTTCGGCCAGCCCGAAGACACTGCTGCAAGCCGCAAAGACAAACGACTTTCGCAGTTCAGGCGAACTTTCAAAGCTTGAGGCGGTGGCATACGCAGACGTCGCCTACAAGGCGAACGTCTATCCTACACGGCACTTTTGCACCTGTACATAGAACCCTAACACGAGACATCCCATGGTTTTTGGGCGTACAACCCTTTTGGACTTCGCAGATATCAGGGACCCAAGTTGTTCATGGGTGTTGCCGTCCTGGCCTAACACAGGGGTGATGACGATGATGGGTACTGATGGTGCTGGTCGTGGCGATGGTGCAAATGCTGCCGACATCGAATGGGCGCAATGGCTATTTTGATGGGAATGGTGGCTCTGCAAGCAATGCAGCTGTGATGGTGATGGAGGGCGATGACAGAGGTGATGATAACGGGCTTATTAACCTAGCCCTTGTCCATCTAGAATCTAGCACATACTTCGAAGCAGTACGATCTCCATAACGAACTGATTGATTCAAGTTGATGGCTTTTGTTCCAGAGGTGCATTGCAAAATGAGACCCATGCAAAGCCGACCTCAGATGGCGCATCCCGCGTGCCAGTGTCAGTCATTCTTGCAGCTTTTGTGATTGACCGACTTCTGGATGTTCTGCAATTTGTCATCACCCGACGTGCTAGGTTCCAACCCAGAATCCCTGCTGGCCAAGGCCAAGATATCAGAAGAGCCCACACATGCTGATCAACACGCCAACTGTACACCCTAAACAATCTTATCAGCTCGACACACTTTCTTAACGTGCAACTGACCACGACTCTCAAAACACCTGGTCTACACCCTTCTATGCCTTAGAGAGCCCCGTGTTTCGCGCACACATGCAGGATGAAAGTACGTAGTACGCAGAGGCGTGCAATACATACAGAATCCTCACAATGGTGTTGCCACTGCCATTTGTTGCATCAAAGCCCGGCTTGCATAGCCTTCTCCCGATCCAAGCAGATTCCGACAACCCGAATCCTACACTGTGGATCCAGGCTGAGGGTTTAACACACCAGGCTGACCTACCAAAAAGTAAAGCCCAATGGAACAGTGGGCTATGCAGGTTTTTGGGAGCAGCAGTTCCATTTTAAGATTGCCAACGTGTATTTATATAATATTCAGACTTAAGCGCGAAGGTTTGCTAGGTTTTGCATGCTGAGCTCGCAAAGCCGGAGAACAGTTGTCCGAAAGATGTGAGGCATCCCCTAAACCCCTAAATCCTAAACCCCTAAACCCTAACCCCTAAACCCCTAAACCTAACTAAACCCTAAACCCCTAA
>CAJNDV010037020.1:0-20768 GCA_905221635.1 Symbiodinium sp. CCMP2456 | reverse complement strand
TCATGCGCAATATTTGCTACCAGTACACGCAGAGACAACGTGGAAACAACATCAGGGAAGAGTAGCACGAACTAAATCTGCACTTGTAAGACTCGTGTATGTCGCCCTAAGGGCCGATGCGCAAGAACATGTGAGGGATTGCTATGCAGTAAAAGCTCAAAACGCAGGGGTCAACCTACGGCGCAGAACCGCAAACCCTAATTGAACAAAACTTCGCCTTCAAGATATGAAGTCGAAACACCATTTACCTCGACGGCCACTGGTACTATCGGCACTACTTCGGGTTTAGGGTTCAAAATTCAAAGTTTGCGGCTTAGGGTGTAGGATTCAATATGTGGGGTTTAGGGTTTAGGATCCAAAATACTACAGTGACTGCAGTACTGCTACTCCTCTCACTGCTTTGTCGAAGAGGCTAAACTGTCCACGCCGTTGGAACCTCTTTACTTCCCCAACAAGCCAGGGAAATGATAGGTTAAACTTTCAGGCTACTACGTAATTATAAGAGCCCAAAAAGTTTAAAGGTTGGGTAGTGCGGAACTGAGCCTCTTACGAAGCAACAAACCCAAAAGCAGAAACCCTGAAACGACAACATTACGGCCCCTTTAGGTCAAGCCAACACTAAGCCCTAAACAGCAACCCCCCCCGTAAAAACCCTAAACCCAATAGAGCCCCATGGCCTGAACCCGAAACCCCTAAACCGAACACCCTGAAACCCTGGCGGCAGGGGGGGTTGAGGGATTTAGGCGGTTTAAGGTGGATGATGTTTCAGCGGACAAAAACTGTTTGAACAGTTGAATGCTTCATAGTCCTTGGAAGACAGCTGACGAAGCCAAACCGTGGAGGGTGTTACAGGGTCTAGCAAAGGCTGCGGGGCTCTAGGCTCGGGCTTTGTACTGTCCAATGTGCCTCTGAAGTTAACTGACATGGCCCTCACCGTCTAGGATGTTTAGGGTTATAGGGCTTCGTGACATGGTGATAGTTGAACATGTCCACGTGAGCCTACTACACCAAATCCCCCCCTAAACCCCAAACCCTACTGCACCAAATCCTCCCCTTGTTTCCTAAGCCCGCATCCCCCACAAAGCCCCGCCGCTTCGGAAAATCCTTCGATGTCCAGCTCTCTCGATCCGAGACCCGAGCGGGGCTCATGAAAAGAACCTCGTGCGTTACAGGGCCTAAACCCTAAACCCTATGCCCTAAACCCTACCTTAACCCCAAATAACCTACCTTTTTGGGGACTTCTACAAAGAAATCATAATAAGGATCCCTAAAAAGGTAGGTTCTTTGGGGTCCAAGTAAACCCTAAACCCGACGGAAGAGACGGTTACAGGGTTGAGGTTTACGGGTGTTAGGGTGTCGGGTTCGGGTTGCGGTTGAGGCTTCAGCGGCAGAGGTTTAGGGCTTCCGGAATCCGGAAGCCCCTTCAGATTCAGTCTAAGGTTGAAACCATGGGTCCCTAGCATGGGCCCTTAAACCTGGGAGCCTTATATACCTCTATCTCCCCTTATGTGTACTCTTAAGGGACCCTAGAAATTCCTAAGGGCTATGGTGCATGGCCGCGAGTACTCTAAGGCATGGAAGCGTCTAAGCTCCTGTACCTTCCTAGGCCTTCACCCAACCACTGCCAAACCGCCAGGGCCTTACTAATTAGAATGGGGGTTTGGGATCCTTTATAATATAGATTTATAGTATAACTATAGTAAGGAACCCCCAAAACCCTCGAATTTCAAGCTCTAATGCAAGCTTGGCTGAAACCCACGAGCGACCTCTCAGTAACAACCCTCCAAAAACCGATCCGACACCCTACGCCACCTGAACCCTAGCTTAGACGTCGACCCTAAACTCAAAACCCTAAACCCTAACCCCAAAACCCTAAACCCAAACCCCACCCCTCTTCAACAGCTCAAGCCTCCGACCTTTCGCAACTCTAGGGTTTTATAGGGGCCTTCGTAGTTAGAATAGGGTTTGGGGGTCCTTTGTAGTATAACTATAGTAAAGAACGCCCAAAAGTAATGTACGTAATTATTGAGGCCCCGACATTACGTGCCATATATCCCAGCTTCCTAGCCTACTTATTGAAGTCCTTACTATTGGACTCCTCATAATCGCCTTTACAGTAACCTTTATAGAGCCGTGTATCTATCATTATTACAGAAACACTATTGGGATGGTCCCGATATATGGAAATACCTGAGGCACCGGCAAGAAGGGACCCAAATGTTCCGAAGAAGAACTGCTTCGCGTCGGTGGTCAGGGGGCTCATGCACACCGCCTCGGAGCGAACGGAGCCTGTTTTGGGGGGTTAGGATGGAGTTTTGCTAAGTATTGGGAGTGGAGGGTGGCTGCAATGTCTCCAAAAGGCCAAACTTTCCGACTTTCTTGGAGCCATTTAAGAGGGCTGAACCCTAAATCGTGCACCTCCGAAACCCTTACCTTAGACCTAAATCCAAACCCTAAACCCTAAACGCTGAACCATTGATTCAGCAAGGAACCCAAGCCAAAAATGCAAACTTTCAGTTCTATAGGGGCTATATAATCCCCCGAAGTGTGTAAGGTGCACTCATTCAGCCGCTAAGGCCCGGAACCCACAAAGATTGGACTTGTGAAGTGCCTCCAGCGGAACATGCAGCAAACCACGAACTGCTACGACAACTCTGTGTGGGTTTAGGGTTTAGGGTTTAGGGTTTAGGGGTTTAGGGTTTAGGGATCCACATTAGAGAACATACCGCGATTCCCATCACGGTGTACCCCCTAGCTCGTCCCTGGGAATCGGGTTCTGGGCTTGGGCCTCGGAGGTTTAAGTGTGTCGGGGAATTTGTAGTACTTGGAGGATCTTGGGACTTANNAGTCCCATGATCCTTTAAGTAGAATTTCGTTCTTGGGGTCAGGAAGCTTCCCTAATGTCACAGATCAAGATCACGCATAGAGACTCCTACACAGTACACGCTCTAAGGGCCCTAAACCCCTAAACCCTAANNCTGACAGTACACCCTCTAACGCAGCCCTGCACCAAAAGCCCAGTGTCTACAGCCAAAAAGCCGCAACACCGAAAACACTTCGTAATCCCAGGGCTTATGGCCTAGCGCTTGGGGTTTAGGGTTGAGGGCTTACGGCTTAGGGTTTGGAGTTCGGTTTAAGTTTAAATCTCCAAAACATGCCTCTTCTGGCATGCGAATGGGGTTGAGGCTTGATACTTAAGGGACCGTGGGACTTAGTAACTGAGGTTATAAACAAGGTAACTATACTTATAACCCCAATTAGGGTACTTATAACCCTCTTACTAACTCTCAAGATCCTCCAAGTAGGACGCATCGAAAGTGAAAGGATTTCCCTCTGGTCAAGGCCGTGGGAATGGACAGCCCCGAGCTAGCTTGAAACACTAACCCTAAGGGTCCATGTATCCGTAAGAGTGTACAATGACACTAAAGTTCCCATATAGGGACTACACTAAGGTCCAAGTATCTACTATTAGGGTACATGGACCCTGAGGATAATTTAAGGGCCTAAATAATTACCAATACTGTTTCGGGGAGTTCCTTATTCTAACTATAGTATACTACTGGTACCCCGAAAACCCGGTTCTATTTATTAAGGCCCCTGGGTTCGATTTCGAGTGTAAAGGAGCTGGCAAGAATTCGGGGCTCAAGTGTTGAAGGGCTCAGGGTTTAGGGACTCGGGGTTCAAGCGTTGAAAACGAAACTTGGAGGGTCGGGGGACTTAGTAAGTAGGCATTAAGTAGACTTACAACTGGCCTAAAAGAGACCCTGTAATATAGCTACTTACTAAGTCCCCCGACCCTCCAAGAAGCCCAGCGACATACGCCCCAGCAGACGCGCAAAGCAAGCACAAGGACTCGTCGTAGCCTCCTGGCTCGGAGCTCGGGCTCCGCATGATTAGGGTTTAGGGTTTAGGGTTTAGGGTTTAGGGTTTAGGTTTAGGTTTAGGGTTTAAGGTCTTTAGATCTGGGATCTACTTGGAGGATCTAGGGACTTAGTAAGCGGGGTTATATAAGTACCTTAATTGGGGATATAAGTAATTCTAGGTATAGTTACCTTACCTATTACCTCAGCTACTAAGTCCCATGATCCTGTAAGTATAGGGTTTAGGGATCTTCCCAGCGCACCCACATAAACCTACTATGATATACCACCAAAATTGTTTGACTTAGATCCTTCATGATCTGAATCTGTAGGGCTTTTAGAGCCTAGGGATTCTCGGTTTAGTCGCGGTGTATTTCTACTATAGATTACTATAGGGTTTAGGGTTTAGGGCTTAGTACTCCCAAGCTCAAGCTGATCACTACAGATTCAATGATAATTAATCAGGGTACATACATAGTGCCGACCTAAAGCCCAAAGCATATGTCATATGAAGACATGGACCCTTAGGGTAGAGGGTTCAACATTCTCTTCGGTGCTTCGAAAGACAAAGCATGGCAGCGAAGCTTCCAACAACTCAAAACCTTGCCTTCATATACTTTCATACGGGTCGAATAACTTCCAGCACAGGGCTGTGAAAGGACACCGCATGAAGCTAGATGATGATGGGTTCAGTGGCCCGAAACCCCTAAATTCCACAACCGGGTTGGGGTTCTCTCTGTTCCAAGGGTGCAGGATCCACAGCATCGCCTGCTATATAGAGGTCTGAAGAATAACATCCCCTTGTAGTCCGCACATCATCATACCGGAATGTCCCCCTAAACCCTAAACCCTAAACCCCAAACCCTAAACCCTAAACCCTAAATTCCAATTCGACGGTTTAGGGCCTCTTCTGTACCCGGATTAACGGAAGTCAGCTTTATGTCGGGCTTAGGGTTGCAGGTCGTAATCCCAAGCTTCCTCGGAGATCCTTGGGACGGAGGGCCTTCTGCAACGCTTTGGATTTGGGTAGCTCTCTAACTTCGGGTCCCTTCTCGGGTTGAGGAAGCCGCACTATACTGGGGACCTGAAAAGGGACCCTAATTCAGAGAACTACAAAATTTGAGCACTCTTAGGATTAAGGTCTAGTTTAGGGCTTAAGAGTCCAGGGGTTGACACTATCAACCCAATGCACAAACAACCACCCGGAAACAAATGCAAGAAGTTGAGAACATCAGAATCGCCATGCCCATGTTTCCAACTTTTAGGGGCTGACTGTATCCCACAAACTCAACCAGAACTGTCAACACTAGACCTGAGCAGTATACACTCTTTTCCCACAGTCACATGGGCGACTCAATCCTGAGCCTATAAGCCCCTAACCCTCCAGGTGCCTACTATACAGGGCCCTAGGGGCTCTAGTACCCTATATCGTAGGTACCTGGGGGGTTAGGGAACCTTAACGCCGAACGCATAAAAACCTCAACATACTTAAACCCCCTACCCTAGACCCTTGGCACTGCATCCTAATCTCGCCATCACCTCCACGTCTGCTCAACTAGAATTTACTTACGCCCCGAAGGTAGCGAGTGGGAAGTCCGGGATAGAACCATGCAATTCGAAACTCTTCGGTTACCCCATTCTAAGGTTGAACCCATGGGCCCCTAGTATGGGCCCTTAACCCTGGGATCCTTATACACCTACTATATACCCTATATGTACCTTTAAGGGTCCCTAGAAAGGCCCAGGGGTCCATATCAGGGGCCCATACTTTTAACCTTAGACCCATGTCCAAACCTGAATACAGTTTAGGGTTTAGGGTTTAGGGTTCAGGGCCTGCGAAATCAGAATGGGTACAGCAGCAGTGTCACTACCGCTGACGATCTAAGTCCTGCATTACCCAAAACAAGGATTGTACAATAATTCACATAGCTTAGGGTCCTTAAGGTAATGCAGGATTTCTATGATCAACAGTAGTCACCAGTCACTCAGACCCCATGTTTAATGCTCGTCTCCCAACAGCTTCAGAGCGTGACAACCCGGAAAACCCACGATTAGCCTGGCAACAAGCCCTGGTCAACGCCGCTGCTCCCACGTCCAAGACCCCCTGATACGGGCTACCGTATACTATACTATACTACACCATACCATACCATACCATACCATACCATACCATACCATACCATACCATACCATACCATACCATACCATACCATACCATACCATACCATACTACACCATACTATACCATACTATACCATACCATACTATACTATACCATACCATCCTATACTACAGCAGGTTTCCGGCTTGGGGTTTTTGTTCCGAAGTTCGGTCTCACGGTTTGGCCTAAACCCTAAACTTGGGACTGAAGGTGCAGCGGGTTGTAGGGTTTACATCAACCCGTAATAACCCTACCGTTTCACGGACTTATATAAGAACTCCATATTTAGGAACGTAGGTTCTTCAGGGTCCTGGCAGGGTTTAGGGCAGCATCTCAGAATGCATCTTTCAGTCCGCCATTAGAGGGTCCTGCAGTCATCTTTTGCTTTGGATGCCTAGCGTTCAGGGGTTTAGGGTTAAGGGGTTTAGGGTTTAGAGTTAAGGGGTTAAGGGGTTTTGGGTTTAGAGGTTTAGGGTTGAGGGGTTGGGGTCTAGGGCTCATGTTCCAAACTATGTCAACTTAGGATCAGGTCGAAAACCCTAAACCCTAAACCCTAAACCGTCGGCTTCTACGGCACGTCAAAGGTGAATTTGGATGCGCAATAAGGTTGAAGGTTCGAGAACGCACTGGGCCAGTCTCAGAAGTTGGGCAACCCAGTGGTGCACATGTTGACTACGGCTGATGGACAAAATCCTGCATGACCCTATATACCTAGACTATGGGATTTATGGTACTATACTATAATATTTGGGTCATGCAGAATTTTGTCCATCAACACTATACTGACCATGTGTTACATCATAAAGGGGCTATACTGACTATACAGGGATATGACCTTTAGTTATCCCGACCTCCAGCACCTCGCCTAGACCCGAAACCCCCAAACACGAAAACCTAAAGACCCAAACCCAAACTAAGCAGCAGGCTCGCCACACCAAAGCCCTACCGTGCTAAAGCCTTTGGTCAAAACAGGCTGGTAATGCAAAACCCCACGTGTTGGCGACGTTCTGCATTGTAGAGGCACCATACTTCGGGCGATACAACGCATTAATGAAACTAACTACCACTGCTTTCATGGACAGAATGTGGCACAGTCTTATTCAGGAAGCTGTCAATGCTCCAAGATCTCACTTATCGGCTGCAGTATGATACTTTACATTATCCATGAGGTTTCCTGTATTTTCCAACGCGCATACAGAGCCTCCACCACCGGGCATTGCTGCATTCAGCAGCCATGTTGCCTGGGTTTTTCGCGAACGGTCGGCACCGAGACCGAGAGGCAGCGACGAAGCTTCGAGGTTTAAGGGCTAGTCTTTCGGGCATTCGTGTTTCAGGGCTTAGCGGTTTGGCGTAAGTAACCCGTAGATAACAACATGCCCAGGATTTCTGTTATGATTTCTGAATTGTGGGTTCAGTTCAAGAGTCATGGGACTTCGCAACTAAGCCAATAAATAAGGTAACTCTACGTACAACTACATAGAACCCCCATTCAGGTACTTATAACCTTACCCTAAGGGTCCATGTGCCCAAATAGTATATACTTTGACCCCAAAGTACATATATAGGGGCTACATTAAGGCCAAAGTATATGATATTTGAGTACATGGACCCTTAGGGTTACTTACTTAGTCCCATGATCCTCCACCGTAGGAACTCTGAGGCTTCGAGCTATAGAGCCAAATCTAGGGACCACACTAAAATCTGCAGCTATAATTTAGGGTTTAGGGTTTAGGGTTTAGGGTGAATTAAACCCTTAACCCCTAAACCCTAAACCCCTCAAGGGTTCATCCCCCCCCGCCCTGCAACACCTGAACCCTGAAACCCAAACCCAAGAACCCTAAACCCTAAAGCACAGAGGGTCAGGAAGTGTCCGCGGATGCATAACTGCCTATAGTCTCCGTTGTAGTTCCTTCTATTGAACTTAACCAATTGTATAACCCTAAACCCTAAACCCAGAAACGGAACTACAATGGAGACTGTAGGTGGCTTCGAACTGTGGCATGGAGCTTCCGGTTCTGTGCTGGTTCAAGAAGGCTTAGGGTTTAGGGCTTAGGGTTTGGGGTTTAGGGTTTAGGTGGAGGGTTGGGGTGTTTAGTCCTAAGGGCTTGCGCCATTAGGTTCTCCGCTTCGGGTAACAGTTCAGGAGGCGTGTGCAGGATCGGGGGGTTCAGCTGTTGGGATTTAGCGATGTTGAGGCCAAGCTTGGCATTGGATATCAACAGAAACTCTAAGCCCTAAACCCCAAAGCCTTAAACCCCTAAACCCCAAACCCCAACACAAACTAGAACAATGCCACGACGCTCCCATAGCGAGCAATGTTCCAGTTGTAGCATCGACGCAAATCCTGAGCAGTCCTTCTCAGCAAACTCGACTTGGAGACTTATCTGGGTTCAGGGTTTAGGGTTCAGGCCTTTTGGGCTTTTTTCGGGATGACTAACTGCAGTGCCAAGTCAAAGCACTCTGAAATACCCCTGAACGTCCACATAGATTGCAGTGCAGGTTTGGCGCGGTTGGGGTGAAGCTTTCTGGTTCGTTGCGCGAGACAGAGACAAAGAGTGGAGAAGAGAGAGAGAGAGAGAGACAGAGATAACGCAATAAATGAGTGTGTGCGTGTGTGGGAGAAAGGCGAAAGAACAAGGTCAGAAAGACAAATTGAAAGAACAAACTAACGATACATGTATAGATACGCTAGCTAGATTCGGTTAGGTTGGATTAGACGAGATTAGCTATGAACACACAAGACCGCCCCCACAAAACAAAACACAAGCTCTAAAGAACCCGTAATGAAAGAACTGACTAACAACCCACATACGCGCCATGTGATTCTTCGAACACCCCAGAACCTATACCCTTGACCCTCTGAAACCGAGAGTGACGAGAAACTGGATCCACTCGCCGATGCTCTTCCTGATAGAACCTTGCCGAGTTGGCATCAGGCCCAGCTTAGCTTGGTGATGGGGCTCTGGGTTTTGGGCTCCACTACTTGGAGGATCTTGGGACTAAGTAAGTACGCGTATAAGTACCCTAATTGGGGTGGTAAGTATAGTTACATTGTTTATAACCTCAGTCCCATGATCCTTTAAGTAATCCTACTCGAAGGTGTAGAGGTACTCATATCTAATGATAGCCCTGAGCCAAAACAACTTGCAAGCTAAGGTCACATGATTTTGACTTTACAACCTGATCCCTTCAAACAAAGCCCACAGAAACCGAACGACAGGCTTCAATCAACTATCCGGCATATGGACAGGGCCCCGCCCAGCATTCAGTCGGGGCTTTGGGATCCAAGTAAGGAGGTTGTAGGGTTGAGGATGTAGGGTTCAGGGCCCTAAACCCGAAAAATAAAGCCAGGCTAGGTCTCAGATGCTTCAAGGTCTCGGCCTTGGGGTTCGGGGTTCAGAGGTTGGCACGTCGTCCCGTTCTGTAGAGTTGAGGGCCGCAGGTTTTCGGGACTCAGTTTAGTAGCCAGGGTCCAGTACCAGGGCTGCCGTACACCGAGCCTATGTAACCTAAGTGTAGCAAGTGTTTTTTGGAGCCGCTCGGTGCCGCCAAGGCGCTGATATACCAAAGCGGCAGCCAGACATACCTCAGCTAACGCATGGCTTGGTTGCATGGCTTGGTTGCATTCGCCCATTCTCCTGATTGAGAGCTCCGTAAAAACACTCGCCAGAATCCCATTAGCGTAAACCTTGTGGCCAAGTCCCTTATGTATCCCTACACCCCTAAACCCTAAACCATGTCGGAGGGGCCGCAGGCACTGCACAACACACTCAAAGCTAAACCCTAAACCCTAAACCCTAAACCCTAAACCCTAAACCCTAAACCCTAAACTTGATGTCCGAGGCAACCCGGGGTTTCCTGGACCCTAGAATCTTTGCGTGTCAGGGTTTAGAGGGCTTTGGGCTTAGGGCTTGGAGGATTTAGGGTTTTAGGGCTTAGAGGGTTTAGGCTTTAGGGTTTAGAGCTTAGGGTTTAGGGTTTAGGTTTAGGATTTAAGCCAAAAGCCACCTACTCAGGCGTGCAGAAGCCTAAGGACCGAAAGCCCCTTAAAAGTACGGGCCCTATACTACCCTTGTACTATGAATCCCTATATGGCATATGAACCTTGAGCCCTTTTAGGGTTCATTTCGTCNNCCCCCCCCCCCCCCCCCCCCGCCACTGCAGGTGAAGGCCCAAAGACAGGCCAAGGCCAGAACCCCAAGGCACGAAGACAGGGTTTAGGGCTTAGGGTTTTAGGGTTTTAGGGTTTAGGGTTTAGGGTTTAAGGGTTTAGGGTCTGGGGTTTAGGGTTCAGGGTTTAGGGTTTCGGGTTGCCAGAATTGAGCTCATGATCGAGATGCTCACAGCAAAGGCTCAGAGTTATATTGTTACACTGCTGAGATACCAGTGCGATGAATTTGGGACAACTCGAGGGTTGAGGTCCTGTGATGGCGAGACCCAATGAAACACTACTGTGGGCACTCAGTCCTTTTTGGGCTTGTTTCTTCCACGGGTCCAAAGTAACGAACAAGTTACGTGTTCGGGCTCAAGATGAGGACAGCAGCGATGCAGGTTAGTATGTGGTCGAGCTTCACAATGTCAAACAACGACTTGGCCAGTTAGGGTATTCTATTGGGGTACTCACGGGCTTCGAGTGCTTAGCTGGATCTGCGGATTTGCATAGACGCACTGCTAATTTTCTCAAAGCTGCACAATCTGGATGTTCTCGTTGACATTGCGCAGGGCCGGCTGCGTCAGCGGAAACAGCATCACAAGAAACATGACACCTGGCAGGGCAGGGTTTAGGGTCCGCCCGTAGCCCCAAAAACCTATCTGGTAATTAAGAAGGCGCACAACAGTCAAAAACGCTGGCATTTGGGCTGCAGGTAGGATGTACTGCGCCGTTGGAGACAAACGTCGGCCGTGCACACGAACACCGTACCGTCTGCAAGGGTCCTTGCAATAAGGATGCTATCACGCAGGGCCCATAATTAAGGTCTGGTCTTCTGCTTCAGAATGCATGATTTTCCTACCGAACCTTGAAGTCGTAAGCCCCTAATCTTGGGACTGAAAAACCTGCACCTCGAAACCCCAAATGATAAAGTGGTCAGTGACTTAGCGAGCACCTGCCTCTGCTGTGGGTTCAGGATCTACAGCGTTGGGCTTGGGGTTTGGTCTTGACCTAGACCCCAATATCTAAACCCTAAAGTGTTTGAGGCGGCTTGGGGATCTGACTCAATGGTTGGTTGGGGAGTTGGGGATTCGCTTCAGCATTTGGTTGTGAGGCCTGGTTGTCCGAGTAGGAATCTAGGGCCCTTTGAAGAGTATTCCTTTTGAATGATTCCGATAAAGACTTGTATAAGAGTTTCCGCAAGGGTCATTTTAGGGAATCTATATGAAGCTATCATATAGGGCCATACATAATAATTAGAAAGAGGCTTTGTGTTGCTTTCTACTAGAACTATAAAAGTATTATTGATTTTTCATAGATATTTCTAGGCGTTTAAAGGACCAGCAAGAAAGCAGCAGTCCCGAGTTAGAGTCTCGGTATGCGGACTTCGGGCTTAGGGGTCTCGTGATTCGGGGAGTTTACGGCTCACATCGTATACGGTTTAGGGTGTAGGGTTTACGGTTTACTCCCGAACTACGCACCATACACATTGCTACCATCGCAAAACCCAGGTAGCTTATCAATACTTGCTTTGCACCCTTAGGGCAAGGCTTCTCTGAGTCCAACCCTACACACTGAAGCCCCAAAGCTTTAATCTGTGAGGGCGAAACTTTGTAAAATTGATCTCGCACGAGAAATCCAGTGTTGCCAGCCTGATCGGAGAGCCAAAGTGAAGTCCAGCTCCTTTGTCGCATCGGTGGTGATTGTGTGGGGTTAGGTTAAGGCTTAGGTCACAGAGTTGAGCCGCCATTTCTGGTCGAGGGTGGAGGGTACAAAGTGAACAAACCCTAAACCTTAAACCCTAAACCCTAAACCCTTGCCCCACACAGGGAATATGACTCTTGAGCTTTAAAGGCAGTCCTCTAACCCCTAAACCCTAAACCCTAAACCGAAGCAAACCCTCAACCCCAAACCCTACTTACTGTGGGTTTAGGGTCTAGGGTTTAGGGTTTCTGATTAATTACTAACACTGACAAACCCCGAAGTTTAAGGGTCTAGGCTTCAGGGCTCACGGTGGCATGGAGCTTCTGTTAAGCTACCTTGCTGGCTTCGGGCAAATCCCACACCCTGATGCCTGGCCTCCCAAACCCTAAACCCTGAGCCCTAAACCCTAAACCCTAACCCTGAATCCTGAACCCTAAACCCTGAAACCTAAATCCTAAAACCTCTGAACTAAGGGGCCCCTAACAATCAGAAAGCTGTGGTCAGCAGTTCTGATTCGGGCGATTCCCATATCACCCTATTTAGCACACCTTAAGGACGAAATGAACCCCAAAAAAGGGTTTAAGGTTCATGTACGATACAGGATTCATAGTAGAAGGGTATAGGCCCGTACTTTTAAGGGGCTTTTGGTCCTTTAAGGTATACAACCTGAACCCTAAACCCCCCGCATGAACCCTAAACCTTTGGGTACTAGGTTCCCCAGTAAACCCTTTATAATGAGGGTACCCTTTTCCCTAAACGTTCGGTTTTAATAGAAGTCTCCCTAGAACAAAAAGGGCAAAAGGGTACTACTGGGGAACCTAGGGTAATCCTTACGGACCAAAAGCCCCTTAAAAGTACTGGCCCTATACCCTTCAACTATGAATTCCTGTATGGTACATGAACCTTAAACCCTTTTAGGGTTCATTTCGTCTTTAAGGCCCGAAACCCTAAACCCTAAACCCTAAACCCTAAAAGGCTTCGTGTCCCAAGGCATGCGAGTTGCGAAGCTGCGGCTGGACCTTCCCGAGCGGAGAAGCTGAACCGTCCTCATGGCGAGAGGTCTCTGGGCTATTATAAAATTAGGGTTTAGGGTTTAGGGTGTAGGGTTTAGGGCTCATGCCGAGAGGTTTCTGGGCTATTAGGGTAGCCTAGGGTCGTACAATTTGGGGATGTATGGTCAACCCTCAACCCTCAACCCTAAATTCTAAACCCTGAACCTTAAACCCTAAATCCTCAACCCTAAACCCTAAATCCTAAACCCTGAACCCTAAACCTAGGCTGTGTTAAGCAAGGCTTGAAGTGGGGCTTTAGGGCTTCTTATATTAAACTCTCGGAGCCCTGGCCCTAGAAGCCGAGTAACAAAAGTAGCTACGGGCTTGTAGGGAACAGCAACCCGCTGAAAAGGCTACTGGCTCCTAGGACACTATATAGTCGCCATTATAATTCCTTTTGGGGGTTACCTTTCTGATCCTGAAAACAAAATTGGTTAAACCAAAAAATGAACTAGAATTGAGACTGTAGGTATAGCGTCCCCCTCATTTGGGTTTAGGGTTTAGGGTTTAGGGTTTAGGGTTTAGGGTTTAGGGTTTAGGGTTTAGGGGTTTAGGGCGACTCCGGCTCATCATATGTCTTAAACACGCTTTCAACATGCCCCCTCCTTCGGCGATTCCGGTTCATCATATGTCTTAAACGCGCTCCCTCATTTGGCGGTTCAAGATTTTCATGAATCTTAAACACACCCCCTGAAAACATGTGATTGACATAGGTGGGTTCTGTAGCATAGATACATGTAAGGTATATACAGGTATCTACTAAACTAAACTGCCGAGTCATCTGGGTAGTTGTCCAAATTATGGTCCCATTTGGGCTACCCTAAATAATAGGTGCCGTATTATAATAAGGACCCAAAAAGGGACCATAATTTTGACAACCACCCATCTATATTAGGGCATCAGGGCATGGATTCTTGGGGTTTCGGTGCTTGGCTTTGGGGCTGAAGTTTTAGGATTTGGTTCAGGGTTTAGGGGCTTAGGGTTTAGGGTTCAGGGGCGTGAAGGCATAAGGTCGTGGGGTTCACCTTGGGCTTTGGAGGTTTAGCACGACAGTGACATGTACATTCTGGTAATGTAGGGGCCTTAATAGTTAGAATAGGGTTTTGGAGCCCTTTAGAGTAGAATTACAATAAGGACCCCCCAAAGTAATGTAGGTATTTAATAATTAATTCCACGAAGAAAACGCGCAAGGGCTCCAGGCACAGAAACAGAAGCCGGCGAGTCCGATCAGTCTGACCTAGCGCCTAGCAAACCCCTAGTTGTGCGAGCGGACCCCTTACTTGGAGGGTCGGGGGACTTAGTAAGTGGTTATTTTATAGACTTATCGGTATCATAACCCCAAATAGGGTCCCTCTTAGGGTACTTATAAGTCTACTTATCACCTACTTACTAGGTCCCCCGACTCTCCAACTACGCCGAAGATCCCAGTCTGAACCCGTAGACCACGAAGCCAAGAGTCTTGTAGAGCAGCAGTAGGAGTGCCCCCAGCGCGCCAACTATCCAGAACCAGAACGGGACGGCCTCGTCAAGCAAGCGTTCGGATGTGTGGTTCTGTCTGTCGGTTCCTTCTTGCGGGATGACTGTTGGCTCTCCTGTGTGAGGTGGGTTTCTGAGTGAATTCAGGCTTATGGCATTGAGTTTTAGGGGATTTCGCATGTTGCTGCGAGTCTGGGTGTTGTGCAGTGGCTGGACGGTTTGCGATTGGGGTGTGAGGCTCTGGGAGTGTTGGGATCGAGAAGAGCCCACCATCATTAAGAGGGACCCTCGTAACTGCGAGTCTGCGACAGAAGCAGTTGACGAACACTGTAGGGGGCCGTACAGTGTACTTCGGGTAATAAGGATAAAAGGGGTCTATAAAGTCTGCAGATAGGACCTACTTTGGGCTGTTGGATGGGGAGTCAGCAACGATATACCACAGTCTGCTTGCCCCGAAAGCGTAATGATAGAAACTGACAGCTCAAGGGCCTTCAGGTACTGGCAGAGGGGCTTCAGTTGCTCAGCGTGAAAGACTGGGTTTTGTGCTCAGGAGCTCAGATTATGATTATAAGCTGCCGGTATGAGAGAAGCGTATTGTGTATTGTTGTGTACTAGATCCTGCTACGACAACTTCAAGTAAACTTCCCTAGCTAGCAGGACAAACCAAAAACAGAAACCCACAACCTCTCATACACTCGGAACTAATTTTTCGAAGGGAGGAATAACGGATGGGGTCCATGGGGTGTAGGGGTTTCTGATTACAGCACGCTTCAATCAAACAAACGTTGTTGTCACCCTCGTGCCCCTCACGAGTGCCATTTCAAGCATTTGAAGACACAAACATTGGAGGTCAGTAGCTTAGGGTTGGGGGTGTGGGGACCCAGAGCCCTATACCCTAAAACTTTTAGCAGCTTTAAGTTGCAGTCTACTCTCTAAGTTGCAGACTGTAAAAGCCTGACACTCCTGAGCCCAAACCCCAAAGCCCACACAACAAGGTCTACTAACCTCCTAAAGCACAAATCTAAAGCTCCAAATCCAGAACCCATTCCCAAAGTATATGTTGTGAGTCTCTTGTACAAGCCACAATCATCCTTCCGAGAGTAAAAACCCTACTCTGTACAACGTGTGCACTAAGCATCTTTTGAGAATCCACAAACTCGGCTCTCTAAGCCCTAGACCCTGAACCCTAAAACTCTAAACCCTAAACCCTAATCTCGGATCTCTAAACCCTAAACCCTGAACCCAGAACCCTAAACCCCTAAACCCCAAACCCTAAACCCCAAACCCTTAACCTAAACCCTAAACGCTGAACCCCAAACCCTGAACCCTAATCTCTGGGCCTGATGAAACTTGGGCCTTTCGAAGTTGACATCAGCAAGCCTAAAGCGTGGGTTGTAGGCTTGGGGGGCCCGCATATTGAGCGGGTATATTAGGGTTTAGGGTTTAGGGGTTTAGGGATAGGGTTTAGGAGTTTAGGGTTATTGTTTCAGGCCTGGTCATGGATGATCTGGGCGGATCTTATCGCTTTACGGGGATCTTGTCAACTTTGTCTGTGGGGTATCGCTTTACTTTGGTGAGATCCATAATCGTAGTAGTACGAGTAGTAAGTTTAGAGCGAAAGTAGCAGTACGTAATTATATGGGTCATAGTAAAGGTAGTGATCTCACTGCTATGGTAGCGTGATCAACAGTAACAATGATGAGTCTATCAGATGGGGCAGTGGCTCATGGAACGATCTGGTGGGTATCGATTAGGGTATGGCTTGGTGTCGATTAGGGGATTGATCGCGTAGCCACGTATCGCACGGAAAGTTAGGCATAAATGCCGCGGCAGCACGGAAATGTCACAACATATGATCTTGGTTGATCGTATCGCTTTTGGGGGTTCTGTCGCTTTTCGAGGGTTCTGGCCAAATCTGACATTCTACGACTACCCTACTCTTAACTACATGTACGGAAGTTTTGACAGATGCTCATGTCAAGAGCTGGAGGCTTATAGGGTTTGGGGTTTAGGGTTTAGGGCTTTACGATCGACGTATATTTGTCTTGTACTGATTTGATGTTAACTGATAAAAGACTTAATTAGGGTAGGGTTTTGGGCATGGGCAGATAGATATGGGATGTTTATACGTACCAACACCGTACGCCCTGCTGTATATCCCGCTCGGACAGGTGTTATTGCTGTTTTTCTCTCAAACCCTCAAAACCATTCGAAGATCAGGGAAGGGCAAGGTCCAGGGATAGGTCTGCGGAATATACCATCCTAAAACCCCCCAAACCCAGATCCCTAAACACAAATTTTCAACCCTAAGCCACCAGACCTTCAACTCTACACCCTCAGCACCGAAAACCGCCAATTCTACAGGGAGCATGGGTCGTCCTATACAGGGCTATTTTAGTAGAGGCCCTAGCTACGGCCCTGCTTCTTACCTCCTCCTTTGCTATGGGGGAGTCCCCTAACCCCAACCTGGACCCCAAATAACCTACCTTTTCAAGGACATACGGACATAGGGAGCCCTAAAAAAGAAGGTTTTATACGGTCGTGTAAACCCTGAAGAATACCCAGTAATACGAATCCCTTCGAGTCGCGACTACAATACCCTATTCCAACATGTAAACTAGTGGGGACCCTCTGCAAAACACACTGCAACCCTCTAAAGCCGGTTTACCTGGTAATGACTCAGGCTTTGATATTACAGTACCTTTAGTTTCCATTGTCGTTCTTTTTGGGGTTACGTTCTAAATATACAATAGGTTAAACAAAGAAACGAACTACAACAGAGACTGTAGGTAGTTTACTCAAAGGCCGGCCAAGGCTCTGTGGGAGCTCAGTCGTAGTGCTCACGTTCACCAGCGCACCTCAGGTTCAGCGTCCAAGTTGTTGAACGAGCAATGTGGTGGTGGGGGGAAGGGTGGGGTGGAGTGGTAAATTATCATGTGTCCTTTTGGGGGGATGTTTCATGATTTTTCCAGAAGGGACAGGGTCTGCATGGGGTTCCCTACTGAAACTCATCGGGTCCCCTATTTTCTGATATGTCCGACTTCTTGAACAATGGGGCCACGTTGGGACCCGATAGGGGGCTTGGTATGTAGTTTGCAGAGCGGGGTAGGAGTCGGTTCAGAAGGGATGTCCTGCTGGGCTTTAGGGGTTTGTTTGTTTGGTGCCGTCTTCTGCTTCTTTCAATGCACACGAAACACAGAAACGAACGAGTTGATTTTTTGGCCGAAGATGCACAGGAACCCTAAAAGGATGCCCACCCACCAGCCAAGCCGAAAGCCACCCACCCTCTGTAGGGACCTGCATCATAACACTAGGGTTTGGAGGTTCCTTTTTATAATACACCCAAACCCTGTTCGAATTATCAAGGCCCCTATATCACTCTTTAACTGCCCGCCGACCCAGCCCGCCCACCAAACACCCAAAGCTTTTTGCCGAAGATGCACAGAAACTCGTGGTGTGTAGATGTTTAGTATTCCGGAGTCTGTTTGAGGTTCCGGAGTCTGTTTCCAAGAATCCTGAAATGAGGGTTGCAAAAAAGGTGTTTTAGTGATTAGAAAAGGGTTTCGGGCATGCTTAACTACATCATATCAGGAACGCTAGTTAGGAACACTATTATTTGTTCAAACGGTTTTGGGTTTAGGGTTGTTTAGGGTTGAATTCGTCAACCGAGGCCCTTGCTGGAGAAGGAGTGAAATCGTTCCGGCCGCATGCTCACATACGTGCCGACTCCATGGAAGCATTGCACATGCTACATTACCAAGCAACAATCCAGCTCTCCGCACCCAGCGGTCTTTGAGCCGAGATGGCCGGTGGTTGTCCAACTTGGGGTCTCTTCCGTGGCTCCCAAACTTTTCGGCGCCGTGTTAAGAGCAGATTATAAAAGGTGGCCCAAAAGGACCATGATGTTGACAGGTTTCATGGACCAGCTTTGGATTGCAAGTATAGCGTCTTGATTGGGCCAGGGCTTCACCTATATTGATATGCTCACACGTACTAGATGACTTGACGCAGATTTAAGCATGCAACTTTACGTCATCCCAAGTGTCTTGGTCAGGTTTAAGGTTTCAAGATTTGGCTGGGGGGCTGAGAGTTTCAGGATTTAGGGCCGTGGTGTAGGAAGTTCGTGAAGTTGGAAAACAGAAAGCTCGAAACGCCTTGAATGACCGCGATCGCTTAAAAGGCCAGGAAACAGTGCTGACGACCCCCATCTCGAGTCCATGGGATAACCGCAGAAGACTAGTATAACGGGCTGTCGTACCATAGGATTATGTATATATATATATATATATGTGTGTGTGTGTATTTGTGTATGTATGTATGTATGTATGTATGTATGTATGTATGTAGGTATGTAGGCAGGTAGGTAGGTAGGTAGGTAGGTAGGTAGGTAGGTTGGTAGGTAGGTAGGTTGGTAGGTAGGTAGGTAGGTAAGTAGGTAGGTAGGTAGGTAGGTAGGTAGGTAGCAGGTAGGTAGGTAGGTAGGTAGGTCGGTAGGGAGGTAGGTGGGGAGGTCGGTAGGGAGGTAAGGTAGGGAGGTAGGTAGGTAGGGTAGGTAGGTCGGTCGGTTGGTCGGTAGGTAGGTAGGTAGATAGGTAGGTAGGTAGGTAGGTAGGTAGATAGGTAGGTAGGTAGGTAGGTAGGTAGGTAATTACGTGGCTGGGTGGGAGGGTCAGGTATGTAGCTAGAAAAAGATGGAGGCCTGACCGCCAGCACCCAGGCCACTCGTCTGCATACGCTGGAGAAAATTCCGCAAGCCAGCCTCGCGAGCAGGCTTTTGCAACAAAAACTCGTCACGAAGAAGGCCTTTGAGAGCTCTTTGCTTAGAGCTGCAGAGTTTAAGGCCTCAATTCGGGGTTCAAGGCTTCAGAACTCGGGCTCCTGATCCCGAATATGAATTCAAAAACTCGGACGTCGCGCAGCCGAACTTCTGCCTCGAAATAACATGGAGACCCCAAACGAGCCCCGCTTCAAACAGACCGTAATACACAAAATGCTCCGCCGCTTTGTTGGAACAGTATAGTAGAGTGTAGTAGATGCTTTTAATGAATTAGAGCTAAACTCTAAACCCTAAACCCTCCTTTGTAGTAGATTCCTCTTAGCTCGTTGAGGGGATGCGGAGGCTTCGGAGTGCAAGCTTTGACTTGTGGGGTTTAGGGCCTAGGCGGCCTAGGAGTTGGGGTTTAGGGTTTAGGGTTTAGGGTTTAGGGTTTAGGGTTTAGGGTTTCGGGTTTAGGGTTTAGGGTTAAGGGTCTCGGGTTCAGGGTTAAGGGTCTCGGGTTTAGGGTTTAGGGTTTAGGGTTGGGGCTTCATGTATCCAGGATGCTTGTCTACTCAGAACCGCGGGTGCGGTGATTTCTCGAATGTGCGAATGTAAATCAAGGACAATGTCCCTTGTTCGGCCTGTGCCAAAACTTAGGGAACCATCGCGCCCGGGCGGCGACTTGCCTCACACTGTAGAGTTTGCTAGACATAATTCAAATCTACTGCACACTCGCAAAAAAGACTCAAGCCAAAAACCACGAATGACACCGTGCAGCATTCTGCAACACCCAAAAGACCTTGGCCATTTTCAGAAAAAACCCTAAACCCCAAAGGAAACCAAACACGTAAGCTTTCGGGTATACCGAAACGCAGAACCCGACATCACGCGTCGCCTTGGAGCTTTGTCCCGAGGCGTCATCCTCGGCTCTGCCGTCTAAGGCTTAAGTTCCACATGTTTAGGGGCTGGGGTTTAGGGTTTAGGGTTTAGGGGTTTAGGATTTAAGGGTTTAGGGTTTAAGGGTTTTGGGTTTAAGGGTTTAGGGTTTAGGGTTTAAGGGTTTGAGGGTTTAGGGGTTAAGGGTTTAGGGCCCGAACTGAGGCCTTGGGATTAATTCCGACTTTCGGATTCTGCCCCCAAGCCAAAACCGCCGGAGCGGTAAGTTTTGAATGCAACTTTCTCTGCAAAGGGCTTAGAGTTTAGGGCTTTCTTTGCAAAGGATTTAGGGTTTAGGGCTTTCTTTGTAAAGGGTTTAGGGCTTAGGGTTTTCTTTGCAAAGGACTTAGGCTTCGCTTAAAGGATCACGGGACGTCGTAAGTATGGTTATATACGAGGTCCTCTGAGGGTTCTGCGAGGGTTCTACATGGGATGTTGCAAGCTTTTTTGCAGTTCTACCGGGTTTGGCACCAGTTCAGCGGGGGCTAAGAACGTATGGCTGCAGGTACTTGTGGGTAGTTCTCTATATTAGGATCCCTTTTAGGCTCCTTTTTATAAGGGTGCCGTACTATATTGGGGACCTAAAAAGGGACCCTAATTTAGAGAACTACCCATATAATGTAGGGGCTTAGATAGTTAGAATAATAGAGTTTTGGGGCTCCTTATTACA
>CAJNDV010037019.1:104555-113698 GCA_905221635.1 Symbiodinium sp. CCMP2456 | reverse complement strand
AGACCCTGTTAGGGTTTAGGGTTTAGGGTCTAGGGTTTAGAATGGCAAAAAAAGTTGATCCTAAGGGTTTAGGGTCTAGGGTTTAGGGTTCCCGGAGTACCCATATAATGGGGCAAGACCTAAGGGTTTAGGGTCTAGGGTTTAGGGCGTACTACATGGGGATCCTCTTCAGGTACACGGACTCTATAGAAGCCCAGTTTGAATACAGCAACAATAAACCCTAAACCCTGAACCCCAGCCCTAAACCCTAAACCCTAACAACAACCTACAAATATCTATGGAGCAATCCCTTGAAGCAAGGAACCCCGCAAAGGGACCTTCAGGCTAGAAAACCTAAGCCCTATGAAACCCTAAAAGCTGTAGATGTTAAACCCCTAACCCCTATATCCTAGACCCTATAATTAATCCCTACACCCCAAAGCCCTCTGAAACCCTACTATGAACTCTACACCGCTGAACCGTCCTAGAAGTGTACTTGATCCAAGGAGCAGTGGCCGCTGCCAGGGTGGCCAGAAACGCCACTCGCTGCGCTGGGTCCGTGCGGTCCGCGATCCACAGGCTGAAGACCTCGACAACAACGGTTTAGGCTTTGTTCTTTTAGGGTTTAGGGTTTAGGGGGGTTGGGGCTTTTTGTTGAGGGTTTAGGGTTTGGAACTTAGGGGATTTAGGATTTAGGGTTGAGGGTAACAGCTGTTGAACTCGGGGTTCAGGTTTTTATTTGTTGGTTTGGCTTGTCTAGGGGTTCATAGATGTTAATACGGGCTTAAAGGCTTATAGCGGCTTAGGCTTTAAGGGTTTGAGGTTTAGACACGATGCTACATATCATAAGGGCTTTGGAAGCTCGTTGGAACGAAGACTTCTGCAAGTCAGTGAGCGAGTTGGTCAGCAAAGCATGGCCAAAACTCTCAAACCTTGAATCACGCCCTCAACCCTGAACCCGATAAACCCTGCTGCGGGCAATTGGGAGTGCGAGGATTCGGCATGGGATGAAACGGCCAAGGGGCGACAACGCTGCACAACGAGCCTGCTACCACTGAGAGGACGTAGAACACGTACCTGAGCGGTCTAGGGTTTGGAGTGGCTCGTGTTCAGGTTCTGGGCTCTGTAGCTTTCGAGGCTCAGGGTAATATACATGTAAATACATATTTAATATGTATATATACATGTGTGTATATATGTATATATATATATATGATATACATATATAAGGGTTTGGTGTTTAGGGCTTGTAGGGGCCATCTGCCACCTGGCGTCAGTGAAATCCCGAGTAGATCCACGAGCAAAAGCGTGACAGCCTGTCGGTGCAAAGAGATGGTGGGGCCAGCTTTCTAGCTTTGACAGGGTTTAGGGTTTAGGGGTTTAGGGTTTAGAGGTTTAGGGTTTAGGGGTTTAGGGTTTAGATGTTTAGGGTTTAGGGTCCAAAGGACCGCTATGGAAAGGGTACTTGGGTTTAGGATGTCCGAGCCTAGTAGTGTAGGTAGGTATTTTTTTTATTGGGGGAGGGGGCAGTATATGATTGATACTTACCTGAACCGTTGGCGAAACCTGAAACCTCAACTCTCTCCAACCTAGCCCTACCGGAGCCCGAAAAACATCGGACAGGTGAAACCTCTTCTTGAATAGCGTGCAGTGAGGTCTGAGCAAACTGGGGGCAGGTGCATGTCTTGGACACGTGTGGACGGTTTGACGTGAAACCCCAAACCTAAACCCTCAACCCAACCAACGATCAATGTAAGAATAAGGCTACTGCTGTCAAAGGGCCGCAGAAAGCTTCAGTGAAGTAGCAAGACGTCTACAAGCCTGCTCTTCTCTTCTACGAAAGTCCCCTAACCCTAAATAGCCCACCTTTTTAAGGACTAATATAAGGAATCCATGTTAAGGAACCTTAAAAAGGTAGGTTCTTCAGGGTCCTGGTAGATCCTGAAGTGCAGTACTTCCCTATGGTATGGTTCAGGTTTGGTGCTCAGGGTTTAGGGTTTAGGGCTTAAGGTTTAGAGTTTAGGGTGTGCGCCCGCCTAAACCATATACCCCACTGTTACCCCTCAAAGGAACCCCTGAAGGAACCGGGTTTAGGGCTTAGGGTTTAGGGTCTGCGCCTGCAGCAGACCGGTCAGCTGCACTGCGATGATTAGCGGCTTGCGGCCGAATCGATCGCACAGCAAAGCCACAAAGGGGCTGGCAAAGAAGGTGCACACCTCGATTCGCAAGCAACCGACAGCTTAAGCAGGCTTCGGGTTGCTCACAAAACCATGCAAGACCAACGGCACTAAACCCGAAAGGCTCAGCTCATGAAGGTCAAATGTCGCTTAGAGATCAGCAAGGATGCTGCATGTTTGTTTGTTTAGGTTCCCAGGAGCTATAGAGGTCTGACCCCCAGGGCAGAGGTTACGAATGAAAGAAAGGGATTCAAAACGAGGAAATCATGGGCCGTGATGGCGACATTGATTAGGGTTTAGGGTCTAGGGTTTAGGGGTCTAGGGCTTCCTGGTAAAGACTTTAACACCGACTGGTTCAAAGCAACACTCGTAATAGCTAACACCAGCTTCTGCAAAAGGGCCTGAACTTCAGGATCCCAATTGTCATCATACGGTTTAGGGTTTAGGGTTTAGGGTGCTGTCATGTAAGCTTTCTATGATACAATCTTCTACTCTGGACGAGCTTATGGAGGATCCTTGGAAAATCTTCGAACTGGCAAGGTCTACAGCTCAAACTCAGCAATGCTACTTCTAGATCATAGACCCTAAACCCTAAACCGGATGCTTTGACGGCTCAGGGATTCCCTCGGATATGTTAAGCCAAAACTCCGACAAGAACCCGAAACAACATCGTGCAACCTGACGCCGTATACAACCCTATAGCTCTGTAAATACACGATAAACACCGACAGTGGGAACAAACTACGACATTTAAACCTAAACTTTTAAAGCCTAAACCCCAAACTCAATAAGCCGTACCCATAGGCCCTAAAGTAGTTCCTTTTTGGGGTTCATATATAGAGCCCTATAAGGTAACCCCCCAAAAAGGAACTACTATGGGGCCTATGGGTAAAGCAGACCTAAACCCTAAACCCTAAACCCTAAACCCTAAACTCTAAACCTAAACCCTGTAAGACCCTGCTCCTTGGATGCCGTTGCGGCACTGACCCTGCGAAGGTGAAGCTGGAGCCGATCCGGGAGCTCTTTGCAAGAGCCACCTGCTTCTAAGGGGCGATATAGTGTACGGGTGTAGGGTTTCGGGTCTCAGATTTTTTGAAGTGCCATGGCTCCAAAAACAGTTTAGGGTTGAAGGCTTGAGGGGTAGTTGATTAGGGCTCGGGGTTGTGTGTGTGTGTGTCAGTTTGCTTTTTAAGGTTTGTAGGTTTTCTGAGATTTAGGGTTGAGGGGCCGGAATACAGGGGACCGGATCACGGGAAGAGGATTGCCTTAAGGGTACCTTAAGTTTAGGGGGGTAAGGATTCTTGAAATGGCTCTACAGGCTTTCCTTCTGATTTGTCCAGGGTTCTCCTCTGGGAGTTTAGGGGGTTGATGGGGTTCGTTTATGGTTTCGTTCGGGTTTAGGGCTTCGGGTTTAGGGTTTAGGTTCTGGAAGTCCTACAATAGCACGTAGTTGCTTTTTCTGCTGCATCGCAATGGTTGTGAGTTGAGGGTGTAGGCTAAGGCTTGGGTTCGAGATGAGTGTTTACCCAAAGGCTCCATGGTAGTTCCTTTTTGTGGCTTATACTTAGGATCCTATTAGGTAATCCCAAAAAGGAACTACTCTTGCGTAGAGTCTAAAGTCCAGGGCTTCAGGGTCTTGCAAGGTTTGGTGAGTTCTATCGGCTAGACTGAAGGTCTGGCATTTCGTGTTCAAGATAAGGAACTAAAATATGAACGAGACAAGAAAGAAACAGTGAACGGTTCTCATGTGGACTATCCTGCGGTTTCTCTCTTTAAATGTCTGAAATCCGAATGCAACGACCAACGGAATAAAATTCGAGTGGATATATGATGGATGAACAATTAATGGGCTCCCACACTACGGAGAACCAGTTTTGCATGTGCGCCTCTATGTTAGAGTTGACATTCGCTTCTAGTATTGCCTTGCACAAACCCTGTATTACCCAGGTCGCCGTGCAAAGCCATGAAGCAAGACACCTACAAATACCGTTGAGCCCTGAGGGTCCAATGTACCTGTGCAGTAGATGCTTTGGCTGTTAGGCACCTATCCAGGATCCCCTTCAAGGCCTAAGTATCTGCTATATGGGTACATGGACCTGTAGTGTAACAAGGGAACCCAAATTCCTGCATCTTGCTGTCGTCCGGCACAGATACCCAGAAAAGCCAGGAAAGCAAGAGCACAAGACGCCAAAAGCTGCACCCGAACCGAAATCCTAAGCAGCCTCAGCCTTACGTAATAGTTCAAGGTATATCTGTATGAAGAAGTACTATACCACCACCCTACTAAACTATAACACCACAACTGAAAGCCACAGCCCATCAGCAGACCTCGCAGGCTTTGGATGTGTGCGCAGCGCCGATGCAGGGGTCCACGCCACCTGAACAGCGTCGGATGTTGATGAAGGGTTTAGGGTTAGGTCTTGAAGAGTAGGAGTACAGGGTTTAGATCTTACTCCAAGCCCTGTTTGGTAATCTTTGCTGCGCGTACAAACCTGATACAGAAGCCTTTAGCATAAGATCCTATACCAAGACGCAAGACACTACACTGTAGACCCTGAAATTCTAAAACTCTGAGACCCTAAAGCCCTAAATGGATGCCTGAACCTTACGCACGAGCCGAGCCGCCGTTGAAGTAGGCAGTGGCTATGCTTGGGACCACCAAGCCGTTGAGTACAGCAGCTGCAGCACCAAACAGAACCTACATGACATTTTAGGGTTTCGGCATGTATGGTTGGTTCAATTAAACCCTAAACCCTTAAACCGTGAGCATATCGGTGTTTGTGGATTTGGAGGCCCAGGGGGGGCTGGGGTGTTTTGGAGCTTACGGTGTCTAACTACTTAGGGTTTAGGGTTTAGGGGTTAGGGTTAGGGTTTAGGGTTCAGGGATTAGGGTTCAGGGTTGGGGTTTAGGGTTCGGACCAACAGAAACCCTAAGGCCCTAAACCCTAAAACCCTAACTCGTGGCTTCCAGCCCCAAGGTATCATATCATATCTCGCCCCGAACAGAGATGAACAAAAGTAGGAAAGCCTGTGGAGGCCCCATAGTAGTTGCTTGTTGGGATTACGAATAGGAACCTAAGAACCCTAAAAATAAGCCACAAAAAGGAACTACCATGGGGCCCATGGGTAAACCCTAAATCGGGACCAGCAGTTCCGGCTCTTGGGCTCGAGGTTGGAGGTTTTGGGATCCCCCCGCCCCTGTGGTTGCAAGACTTCCGGTTTTTTGCCTTGTAACATGTCCATACACATAAAGGAAGAACTTTACAGAACCGGGAATCGCTTCGAATGGGGTTTTTGAGTCGCACGAAATGTTATTTCTTGTGAGCACATGTCCAGTTGTCTATGTACTTTGTCCAAAAGCATAAACCTTGTTGACTCAGAGGCCCGAATGACTAGACTCGAGGTACCGGATTACTATTCCACTCGTGTAAACAGTAGGGAGCCTGCATTGATATCCCAATCGCAGTACCCATTCTCCAAGGCCCTTAAAAACCTAACCCCTAAGCCCTCACTCCCAAACTTCAAAGCCTTCAACCTTAATGTAGCGCCTTGATAATTAGAATCGGGTTTTGCGGTATATTACACTATAATCATTTAATAAGGAACCACCACAATATTATTGGTAATTTAGGCCCTTACATCAACCATCCGCACTTCTGAAGGCACCGTGATCCAGAAGGCTGGCCAGCCAGCAGAGCAGCGCGATGGGCTCCAGTTCTCCTGGTGCCCTGCAGATGGTAAGCTTTTTGTCTAAAGGATCTGATCCAACTGCATTGAGAGTCTTTTTTGGGCTTCGGGATGAGGGTTTCAAGCTTAGTTCTAGGGGTTTAGGGTGCAGCGTCTGGGAAAGAAAGGGCTCATGGTGAGCTTGTCGGGCTGGGGGGTTAGGAGCAGATTTATGGGGTTCAGGGATCAGGGGCCAGTGTGTACAGGGGTTCGGCGCCTTGTAGATGGGAATGTTCAGGATTTACTCCCAAGGTTTACAAGGGTAAACCTAAACCCTAAAAGCCTAAACCGAGTTCCGACTGTAACAATCCAATAGTGTCTGAGGCATGAAGATGCCTGAAGCCTCCGTGTTTTTTTGGGCGTACCTAAGGCTCCATGGACTCATGTAGTATATAGTTAGGCCTCAAAGCGGCTCGTAATATATACATTGCAACCTAAGGTGGTCTAAATATATACTAGATGGGTACGTGGAGCCTTCGGGTTAGGCTGCCGCATCTGATACTGGGATACTTGGAGCACTTGTCCAACACAAGTCGTTAGAAACATTTCGAGCAACGTGTTGGGTACATCAAACCAACGGGAGCGCCGTGACCGACGGATTCAGAACCCGTATAGAACCCGTATGAGCGAATCCAGATCAAGGGGATGCTACCAATTACTTATTGTCGCTGAACGCTTTCTCCGTGGCAGCATGGTATCTACAATCTATGCCCCCGACCCTAAACCCTAAACCCCACGACTATACATATTGCTGGTACAATGCAGAAACGGAAGACAATGCTCCCAACACCTCGGGATGCAAACCTTGGCCGCCGTGCCAGAACCTAAAACCACAAGAACAAGGTGCTACTGTAGGGGCCTTAATGCTTAGAATATGGCTTTGGGGCATATTATGCTACAACTACAATACGGAACCCCCAACATGGCATAGGAAATTATTTAAGCCCCCTATATAACCATTCAAGGTCTGGTTCGAGGTAGATCCTGGAGTGCTCAACCAGATGTGCGTATCTCGGCGGGCAAGGGGGTTTAGGGTTTCGGGTCAACTAGAGGGCCAAAGTAGCAACTCAATCCCCAACTAGCATACTAGAACACCTTTAACACTACTGACAATGACCGCGTCTAGTAAACCTCCGAAATCCTAAGACCATAAACCGCTCGATAAAGTCCAAAATACAGCTACCAGCATAAGCACCGGCCCTAAACAAGTGATACTTATTGCAAGCATTTTCTTGAAAGCAAAACCAAAAACACCTTGTGAAATGGAATCCTGAGAAACTTTACACACCGAGCCTTCATCTTCACGGCCCAGAAGCACAGGCGAGCGCCGCATGGCGTGGGCCGCGAAAGCTCCCAGGATGTGGAAGATCACCGGGACTCGTAGGGTTTAGGGTCGAAGGTGTTTTTGGGGGTTTTAATTCTTTGGGGTTTGAAGGCTGCCATACGGCTTCTATAACGCTGCTTTAAAGGTTTTGTCGGGCGTTCGAAAGTATCCCGTGCCTTATTACGATGTCTGGGCTGGACGCAGGCCCCTCAATTTAAATACATCGGAGAATTATCGGGTTGAGTTCTAAGTGCCTACTCAGTATATACTGTACCATATAGGTAACGTCTGTATTTGGACGCTAACCTTACACAACCTACGTGCATGGTCAGAGGCTTTCGAGCAATACAGGTGGAACATTCGCAGCTGTGCAGTGTCACGCTTGGCCTTAAACTTCAAGCCCTGAATATGGGAACCCCATGGAACGAAATTACACAGCAGAAGTCCCGCACGCATGCTATTTTCTTTGAGCAGAATAACGCGAAACATGTCAGCCGTTGAAGCCTTATAGCACACCCTCATCCCGCAGCTCTCAACCCTAAACCTTCAACACCCCTCTTCCGTGAACTATTGACGTTGAGACCAGGCGGCCACCAGCTCAACGACGTTCTTGTTAAGGTGCTCTTAGGGCTGAGGGTTTAGGTTTGAGGGCTTTAGGGTTTAAGGTATGGTGTTCGACTCTAAACCACATCGCTTCTGAAGAGAATGCTCCACGGCGGCCTGAGAAAAACCATCTCCACTTCGAGCTCACCGTGCCTCAAACTCGCAAAGGATTCGAAATACCTATATAGGGGGGAAACTTTCCGACACAATGATCGTAATTCCTATTCTTCAAACCCTACATTCTATTGCATTGTATAGGTATATTTAAGAAACAATCCTTAACGGAACCCAAAACCCTAAACCCTTAAAGGAACACTATGAGGGGTACACACGACCCTCGATCAGTGCTTGCGCAAGCTCTACACCCGAAAAACCAGGACAAAGTTCAGGGTTTCGGGTCGTGGATCAAGATTATTATGGCCGATTAGGGTATAGGGATTTTGGCCGATTAGGATTTAGGGTTTATGTTTTAGAGCCGAACGGAGTTCAGAGCTTTGGGATTCAACCGAAACACCCTATAATCTATACCAAAAGAAGCTTCACAGCTTTCTTTGGTCGTGCATCAGTGACGGAGGTGCGTACAAAGCACATACGTACTTACCTACCTGCATACCTACCTACCTACCTACCTACCTACCTACCTACCTACCTACCTACCTACCTGCCTGCATACGGAGGTACATCAAATCATCTGTATACGTATATATACATTTTTTATTTCTTTAACTATTTGTTCATTTATTGCAAGTCCACGTGTAGAACACCTGTAAACAAAGACCATGCCGACCTTTCATTCTTAATGCAATCAGTCCGGACAAAATGGAGAGCAAGCTCGCGCGACTCTCTTTTTCCAGCCGCGAGGGCGACACAGTCGGGCAGGTTCGGAAGGAACGTGGTTTGCGTGCGAAGCTGCAATGACACTCAGTGCTGGGGTCAAGCTTTGCATGTGGAAGACAAGACAAACGTGGTGGGGTTAGGCACAATTAAAAACCCACAACCCCCATTGCGGCGGGAGGGCGAGCAAACTTTGAGAGAAGGGTCAAGAACGACCGTCATCTGTTGGCCGACCAACGTGGAAAGGCGTGACACGGCACCTGGGTCACCTCAGCACACACAGCGGTAATTACACAATCGAACGCGAGGACCTCAGCAGCGAGACCTGGACAGTCGGCAGGGCCACAATCCTAGGGAGGGGCCAGGAAAGGCACCAGAGCCGGCTGCAGCAGCATGCCTAAACCCTGTGGGCCCGAAAGGGGCTTGGCATGGCATTTGGGTCACCTCATCGCAGGACACAGTGCCAACATGGAAAGCGCAGATCTCACCAGCGAGGCCGG